>JAAGWP010000255.1:0-33113 GCA_013266165.1 Fusarium graminum
TTGGTGGCCTGTCGCTGGTTGTCGTTGAAGTAGGCGGGGACAGTGATGACGGCCTTCTCGACCTTCTTGCCAAGCTTGGTCTCGGCAATCTCCTTCATCTATTTGGAGGGGTCAGAAAAAAATTGCTAGTGCGGGGGCGGGGGGAAAAGCCCGCTAAAAGTTTTGTGCGTACCTTGGTAAGGACCATGGAGGAGATCTCCTGGGCAGAGAACTGCTTGTTCTCGCCGAGGTACTCAACCTCGATCTTGGGGCTGCCGTTGTCATCGACAATCTTGAAGGGCCAAGACTCGATATCCTTCTTGACGGTAGGGTCATCGAAACGACGACCAATCAGACGCCTAGAGGGAATTTCAGTCAGAAACTGTGGATTTTGTGCGTTCGTGTAGGGGACCAAAACTCACTTGGCATCGAAGACAGTGTTGCGGGGGTTCATGGCAGCATTGTTCTTGGCGGCCTCACCGATCAGACGCTCCTTCTCAGTGAAAGAAACGAAAGAAGGGGTGGTGAAAGAACCCTGCTCGTTGGCGATGATCTCGACATTGGTGCCCTCGTAGATGGCAACACAGGAGTAGGTGGTACCTGGAGGAGGGGGACGTTAGTGAGCTGCGTGAGAGATCGATGGTTTGGTGCGTGGATTTGAGGCGCTTTGGGAGATGTTTATTGTGGTGTTTTTGCTTGTTCTCGTATGAGGGCATCATGAAGCGAGAGGCGGCGCACAACAATAAAACAGCTCCAGACAGCGACACCAATGTCAGCATCAACAAAGAGGACAATAAAACATACCCAGATCAATGCCAATGGCACCGTCGTAAAGTTCTTCCGCCATTTTGTCTTGTCTGAAAGGTTTGTGGTGGAAAGGGAAGAAGGATGAAGAGGAGAGAAGAAGAACGTGGGGTTTCAAGAAAGGAAATTCTCCCACTCTGATTTTGTGAGCGGGCGTTTAAAGAATAATAAATTTTGGAGGGGCCTGTGAACTTTTTCTGCGGGGCGGGGCAGTGAGCAGTGGGCGGTAGGGATCCCCTCCACTAAACCTGTTACGGTAAAGCCGCTCGCCTGAGTTTTTTTTCAATGCTCCATTCTTTTTTTTTCTTCCGTTTTTGCTGAGCAACCACGCACTTTTGAAGAGAAATGAGAGACGAGGCAATATTAGGTCGGAGATATCGGTCACTCTGATAGGTTGTTTGGTTTGATCGTTGGTCCATTTTTTCTGTTATTCCTTTGGCAAGCAAACATAAACATAATCCTTAGATACCTAGGTATACTACGTAGTAGATAGAATTTTGTGGCTAAAGTGCGAGAGCTTAATGGTAGAAACAAAACACTGTACACTGTGAACCTCAAGAAAAGAGATTTCCTGTCGCCTCAGCAAATCATCACGCAGTGGCAAGGATTTAGCCGCCTCTAGAACAAAATCTCTTCCTCCGAGTTCCAGTCTCAGTTTCAGTCCCTGTGCCCAGGGTACCATAAGAAATGGCCACTTTAGATCAGTTGACAAAAAGGCTTAGGCAGCTTTAGCAGAGAATTTTGGTGCTCTTTACCTAATGTTTATTTCCTCCCAGCCTCCATTGAATCTTCTGACGCCTGGCAGCCTGTCCCTGCCTGAGGAATACACTTCACTGCAGCCCAGCCCAACCCCAAAGGCTACCCAATAGCTTAGACGGCAATGCCGATGAGGTCTTCCATTCTTATTTTTTGCCGTTTTCGGAGCCGCGGCGTCTACGAGTTGTCCACTTACTCGCTTGCAGCCATCATCTCTGTCGTAGGCAATTTTCTGACTCGCTATCCGACGAATGACGGCTCTTGATGACCTTGTCGAAACTCAAAGATAAATGACGATGTAAGCCGAGGTTGTCACATTTATAGGTCGTTTCGTAGTTGTGTACGGCACAAATACTCCGAGATTGAAGAGGAGCGTAGTGTTGAGAAAGATGTTGTGCATAATTGCTACCATTGCAGGAATGAGTTTAGTGCCTTTCCTTTTCAATTTTCAACTTTGACAAGATCTCATGCACGTCAATTTACCCTCGACGATACTTGGGTTATGAGAAGTCTTGGCATAACTTATACTAGACTTGTCAAAGTCACCCCACTCATCATCTAAATTCATCCTAAGAGGAGATTTCGTGGCCAGACAACTGATGCATTCGATATTCACACGATCGGAGTGCGGAACCGTTATCATATACTTCCTATAGAAGCTATTCATAGGCCTATGTAGTCAAAAGTCCTTGGCACCATTCACTTATACTTCGGCTGCAAACCCTTGACTTTCGCAGCTATCGCCACAGCCTCTGCAATTGTGTCTTTGAGCGACGGCCCCTTGGGCTCCCATCCCAGGTACTTTTTGGCCCTCTCCGCCTCGCCCTTGGAATTAATTCCCCATACGAGTCCCGCCTTGTAGCCCGTAGCATAGTCAAATGTGATTGACCGAGTCTTCGGCTCCGTTATATATCCCTGCCTGTGTGCCTCTTCGGCAATCCACTCTGCGAGGTCCTTGTACTTATGTTCACCGTTGCGGGTGAAGTAGTACGCACGCTTACCCCATATCTCAGGATGGTCTTTCTTGGAAGGGTCTTGAGACGCCTCTACGCATTTCTTGAAAAGATCTGCGAGATCCTCAACATGAACGTGGTCCCATTCCGTTGTTCCAGCGCCGACATAAGGCGTGTAGCCAAGATCAAAGGTTGCTTCGGACAAAATGGGGACTGTTAGACTGCTCTTGTTGACCATACCTTTGCCCACTCCGTAGATAACGGGAGGAGCCACGATCAAGTACTTGACAACGTCGGAGTCGATGCTCCGGACAATGTTATCGACATTCTTGTGATAAGTGTCGTCGGGGAGGTTGATGATGCGGTCAATGTCATGAATATCGTTGTACTTTTGCTCAGGCAGTGGTGGTTCTCCATAACGCTTGTTTTGGAGATCGTACCAAGTCAGAACGCCAGATCCTGAGAGGTGCAGATAGTATCCCGGGTTCTCCGCTGAGTGACCAGTAGTAAGACCCTTTGCAATCGCCTCAGCTTCTGAGACTGTATCGGCAGATTCTGCAGTGTCTGTGATGCAAGTAAATAGTTGTCAGATGATCATGAATTTTGTTTATAGCATACGAATAACAATATCAGCATCAGAGGCTGCCTTCTCAATCACATCAGTGCTATCATGGTCGCCATACACAAACTTGGCATCAGGGTACTTTTCAGTAACAGGTTTGGCACGATCTTTGCTGCGGACTAAGAGCGTATACTCGTAGTTTGGGTATGATTCGTGAATTGTTGAGAGGATAGTACCTCCCACAAAGCCTGGTAATGAGTTGTTAACATGGGGATCATTGGGCACAGAGTAGGTCCCTACCAGTGGCGCCAGTACTATGAGCTGCTCAGCTTGTGTCACAAATATTAATGGTTCAGGTTGATGTCTAGCACTACTTACAGGAAAATCTTTGGTGTCATTTTGATTTTGTATATGAACACTTGCTGTTAAAGACTAGTTCAAACAGGATGAGTTAGATCATTTTATAAATTGTTCAAATCGTGGACAACAAACGAGAGGTGATCATTTTATAGAGTTGTCAAATCACTGCCAGGTGTTGCCATGTTTAGCTAAGTATCTGCTTGTTTGGGATTAGAAATGTAGTCGGACATCCCCCAATCACATAATATGAAGGTATGCCATAACTAATATTGATTTTTGCTGATTCGCTACTGAAGACGTAAATAAGCTGACTGCATAGTCCCGCATGAGCAAAAGGCAAATGACGAAAGAGGTTGTGATGCTTTTAGACATATATGGGCGTGTCCGTTTGTCACCAAGTCCGGTACGAAAATTCTCGGAAATTCCGGTCCTCCCTGAGAACTACGCAGCCCGTCGCTTAATGTACGTCTCGGGTAAGAGTAATGACAATGAAGCATCCAAGGATGCCGCTGCCAGGGTACCATTTCAATAGAGACGGCTGAGATATCTCTATATGCGCATCTTTAGAAGTCATATCTACCCTGCGAAACCATTTTGTCAATTTCATAGTCGCTCATCACAACTGACTTGAATTTGCGTAGACAGGGCAAGGTTGTGTCTTCGGTGATGGCGGTAAACAAGTGCAAAATATGAGTTTGTATAAACGAGATATCTCAGGTAACCACTTTGGCTCTCTGCTTGTGATGGTCGCTATTACGACTTCTTGGGAGGGAATTCTATACAAACACCTACAACTCTGCGCACTCGCGGTCTCAGACCCCCTGCTGACTGTTTCGCGGCCGAAAGGCTTCCCCAAATATGCAACGAATGTATATCTCAAGCATGAGAAGGCTCTCCGCTATACGATTGAAGCATCTCTGAGTGTTTCCCCAGTGCATCTCTCTTATAAGAAGCCTTCGTAGAGTAGGGTGCCCTGAAGTTGGATTGTCCCGAGTCTAGATTATTCTGAAATTAGACCACATTCTCAGAAGCCGGTCAAAGACTTACTGACAACTTACTAACTTTAGATTAATGCCATGATAAAACGTCTTGGGTCTTGGGGCATATGCGAGCTGACTCGGCTAGTTTGTGGTCGAAGCCCTTGGTATCTCGTTTGTTGAAAGATAGGTTGGACTTCAAGAGCAGTGGCCTCAAGTCACTCAGACGGTAACTCAGGGTTCTTCAACTTAGAATGATATATCAAGACTTATCCGATGTTAACTGAGTGGTGATGGAGGTCCAGGGCTACCCTGTGATGGCTTCTAGAAGCTCCCCAGAAAGACCCACTTATTAGTCGCGGGGACTCACTGCTTAACCGCCACTGCCAGCTCAACTTCAACTTGCATCTTGCAACATGACCCAACTCAAGCAATATGCTTCGGGGCAAAGCTAAGATTGTGCCAGAATCCTCGAAATTCGGTTACAGTCGTCTCAACTCAAGATGATAGAATGACTCGGTTATTAGGCACCAACCATATCTGCTCAAACCCAACATCACGAGTCGTCATAGCTTAACCGCCATCATGACCACCAAAGCCAACAGTCTCAACATCCTCGACCTCCCCGTGGATATCCTCAGTCTCATTCTAAAACCCCTTGTCACATCCTCCTCACCCATTCTCCTCTGTCCCTGTGCTCTATCGCCCATCGACCCGCTGCCCATTCTCCTCTCTCATCCGGCACTGCACACCATCGCCACTCCGCTACTGTACGCAGGAAACCAGTTCTTACTGGACGCAACAGGACCTCATGCGCAACACGTCCGCAGGGAGCTGCAGAGTGCCCCGTTCGGAGCCGACGAGAGGCTTCCCGGCCGAGCCACGCTGCTTACAACTCCAGATGCACTACGCAGAATCGCCAGGATGGAACTACGGATTGACCGGCTGAGGGGATGGCTGGGGACAAACATCGCGCCCTTGCTGACGAAGCTGGCGGTCCAGGGCAGGATGGATTATCTCATAATCTGGGTTCGTACGCCTGCCGAGACAAAAACCCCAGTACATTTCCGCCCTGACAAGCCAGGCAAAGACATGGACATGTTTGCTCGGCCGCCGCTGGAGGGCTTACTCCGGGTGCTGGCAGATCCATACCTGCTGTCCGCGCGCCTGTGGGTAGACGCGCGACACGCAAAGACCTGGTGCCGGTTCCATGCCGGACCATGCGGAGCGGAGAGTGGAGTCCCGGAGCCGGAGCCGGAGCCGGAGCGGCGGATGGAGATTGATTGGCGGGAGATAATCCGCGTGGTTGATCCGGACAGAAAAGAAATCGCTGTTGTCGGAACAGAGAAGAAGTGGTAAACGTGATCCTTTCTTCTTGCATTTGCGGCATTCGTGACATCTCGCTGAAGGTGTGGATTATACGTGGCGGTTGATGGACGGACAGAGACGGCACACAAGCCGAGATGTGCAGTGGCTTTGTACGAGGAAGAGGGTGTACGAGATGGTTACTCCGAAAAGCGATCAACATGTGAAGGTTTTCTTGATTGACGAGACTACCAAAGTCAAGTCGAGCGATGTGCAGCAACATGCTGTATCGTTTCTTGGCGTCGCCGAATAGAGCATCCCACTTCGATCATCATACTGATCACAGCATCGCTATAGATTCAATGCTATACTACACTAGACAAGTTTCGTCTCAAACACGCCTCAAAGTGCACAAGAATACACTCTGAAACATGTCGATTCTTATTTTTAACCAACCACCGCGACATCTCACAGCATGCCTTAATAACCCGGACGTTTACAACTCGGATCACCGAGTGATCACCGCAGCCAGCATTCCACTTTTCAGCAACACAGACACGCGTACGTAGTAACGAGCTTTAAACTGAAATGACGTATCTTCCCGGTTAATGATTTGTTTCGCAATTGACTACTGTGACGTGACATGCCGCCTCTTCGCAATTGGTTCGGGCTTGGGGAGGTTATCACCACCCAGACAGCGATGGGGAATAGGCTGACACATTTATGGTATTCAGATAGTTTTACTAAAAGACCAGATATGCACATCTTTCCCCCCTCGTTATCAATATTGGCACACTTTGCATGTGAGGTTGGATGCACCGACTAAACTAAAAGCCGGTCATTCCTCCGCCCCCATGACCGGCTATTAAATGCAGTGGGGTTCTGGAAAATAAAAAAGAAAGAGTGGGTTTGCGCTGATAAAATAAGGTAGACAAATTAATTATTCACAGAAAAATAAAATAATATCCTTGGATGTCATGCACGTTCTCGGTCACCTCCCGAATCTGTTACCCACGGGATCCGATCCTGGGCCAAGATTCAAACTACCGAGAGCTTGGGCAGGAGATTATCTAGAGTCTGATTGGATCGTATGTAAACAGATCATATCGAGAAGGCTTCAGCGGATATAAGCAAGCAAGTCTGCGCGGCAGGCTCCGGCTATTCATGGCACGTTGTTTAGGGTCGTTTCCATGCAGAATGCAAGGCAAATGCTACGCTACGCTACTTTGTAGTCTAGCATTTGCACATGACGAGAGTCTAGACTTGACGAAATGTTGGTAATATAAGGGCCGAGGAGCATGGGGTGTCTACGCAATACAGGAATCAATTGCTTATCAAACAAGACGAGTAATGATGAGTGTGATTGAACCGATGGTGTAAACGGAAACCCGTGTTGCTAATACGCCCACTGATAGGCCAGCCTTACAGCCGCCCATACCGCTGTTTTGTACAACACCGAGATATGGAGATTTGATCATCACTTGATGGAAATCTTGAGGCTGCAGGACTTGACGCTCTTTGCTTTATGCGGAAAGGATTGTAATCAACGATTTGCCGCTACCAATAGTGCTACGGCAGACCCAGATGCCAAGAATTTGGGAAAATAAGGGAACAGGGACAACAGGGTCCTTCATTCGTCATCAATTTGGAAGATCATCATCTTTATCTGAGAAATACTCTAGGAAATGTCAAAACGCCAGTAAATCCTCGCTTCATGCCTTGTCAGGATCCAGACCAAAGCCGCCCACCTCGATCGTAATCCCGCTTCCTGTGTCTCAGTCTCATTTCGTTCCATTCAACCGAGCTGAAGCGCTGCATTGCGCTTCTAACCCACCCCCATCTTATCCCAGATTTTTTGGGGGGTTTTTACCAAGCTTGGGTATTTTCTTTTGCTTTTTTTCTGTGATCCCAGCTGTTATTTTTTTGTCGTTCACGTAATTCGTATTGAGAATCAAATAAAAAATCATCGCTGCGCTATCACAACACACTTTCTTAAAAGCACATCATTGCAATCTAGTGAAGAATCACATCATGGAAGTCATGAGTGTGCTCATCAGCGTGCTCGCCGTAGTGGACAGGTCCAAGCTTGAGGATACGGTAGGTGTTGGAGCTAGAGCTGGAGCTTGAGGACTCAGTCGACGATCGTCGGGGCACGGGACGAGTGTGGTCGCGGACAGCAGGCTTCTGGGGGTATGAAGGAGAAGTGGCTGGGGCCAGGGACAAGAAGTTGGACTTGGGAGGAGGAGTGAGAGGGAGGAACTGCTGAGGAGGAAGAGAAGCCATTTTGGTGTTGTTTTTGTGTTGCTGAGGAACAAGTTGTAGTGTATGGATATAAAAGTTGGGAGTTGTAGCTGAGGTGGGCGTGACAGCTGCTGAAAGATAGATGAAAGCGAGGTTTGTTGTTTTTTGGTTAAGGAATAAGAAAGGAAACTTTACCTTGAGCGAGGGAGCCGTCCTCTTTATGCTTTCACGATCAATCCCATAGACGTCCAGGACGTCTCATGTCATGACTGCAGCACACACTTGATAATCGGTTTCCACCCCACGGCGTACCCCGGGGCTCCGTATCGCCGAAGACATTATCTGTATCAATATCAAACTCCGCCCCGCGTGGAGGTGATACTAGTCTAGGTCCCGCTGTCCCGCTCCCACCCTCCTCCTCTTTTTGTGTTCCTCCTCCACTCGACATCTGCCATCAGTCGTCATACCGTCAGAGACAGACATTACCACATTACCATTGACACAGCCATTGACAGGACCCAAAATCCATCATGTTTGCCACTGTCATCAGGAGAGACGTAACATACCCAGATCACAACTCATCAGCAGCCCTGGTACCACCGGATGTCCACCCCGGTCCTCTCCAGTCCATGATTGGTCCCACGTCTCAAGGGTATGGACAAAAACACCCAAACAACTCCTGTTCCATACTATTTTTGCAATCTATTTAACGATTGCCGCGTTTTATGTTTTGTTCTGTTCTGATCTGTTCTATTCTGCCCCGTCTCTTCCATGCACTGTCATAAAATCTCTCTTCTTACTCGCCCGCCAACCATCTCGCTATCAGAAACCCCGAACACGTACGCGACTTTCCAACACGCGTGGGGTTTCGACCCATGACGGGCCGGTCTTGATCCTAGGCCTCTGAACACCAAAGTCTCGCAGATCTACTTCCCCTGAGCTTAGTGTTGTAATTAGACAAGAACCTAAAACTCTTATCAAGATTATCAAAACTTAGGCAACAGGTTCGTAGGGCATGGTCTGTGTAGCAACACCCCTCAAGGTTCCAACTTGGTCTCATGACTTGTCGAGCCATCGTGGTGCCCTTTCATGACTACACCTGCGGCTTAACCCATAGTTACACAGGCTACTACAGGCATACTCGTGACCAAAGACTCCAAACCACGGCTCCAGGAAATATCCAGTTCGACTCGGGTAAGTAGACTAATTTGTATTTACATTAAGGGGATATCTCGGAGAGTTGGGCCCATAAATTAGGAGGCCTGGCCTGGTCTGAGGCTCGGGACCTGTCAAAGCTTTGCAGATCGTGGAGAATTGCCGTCATGGCATGCTTTTCCTTCCCGTCTGTGTTAAACCCTCCGAAGGACAGACCTGTCAAGTGCCTTTTCTTGTCACATCGTGTCCAAGCATCGGGGCGAATCGACTCCAACACAACTTACCCTACATCTCTCGATAGCCTACCATGACCATCTTTCATTGTCGTTGACAATACTCTCCCCATCACTGCCACAAAGCAAAGCAGTCAAGTTCAACTGCCGAACGTAACCGGGCCAGGCTTCTTTCTGAATGGAGCGCTTCTCTTAGCCTTAACCATAATTCATTCGTGCGCCGGCTCCGAGTCGTATGTTGTAACTTTACCAGTGGAGGCTTTCTTCTCATACTTCACTCAAACTTATCAGCTCTATCGCTGGCAGTCTCATTGCTCATCGCCTTGCCACTGACACTGGCCCAGATATTGTGTTGACGAGAGCAGTGACAATGCATCCCGTCCCCAACTGCCATCGCAAAGTACTGGACTTATGGCCAATCGAGACTGGAGATTCCACAGTCATTACCAGTGATCATGTCATGTCGAAGCATACTTCTGCGAACTTCCATATTGTTCCTTGGACAAAATCTCTTCGCTGACTCCCGAAAACAGCTGACAACCAATAGATGAGACTTCCATCTGGTCGATCCAAGTGAACGTGATAGATGGAGCACCGTATTGGTCCGTTGGTTAGATCTTTAAGATGATGAGATAGGTTGCTTAGCCTTGTAACATCCTCGATTGGGTCTCAGGTCCCGGAGGTCCATGTTTTTCCACCTGCGAAGAGCTGTGCCCCTTTCGCATCATGTGACTCCATAGTCAGGCAAGATACACACCCACAACGGGGACGGCCACTTGGTGGGCACCGAGCCACCTCACCAGGTCAGTCTTAATGCCCTTTCTTTCTCCAGTCGGGACATCGGCGTTGAGCGACTGTGATACAGCCGAAGCAATCGAAAGTTCTCTGGATTCCTCGATTTTGTATCAACTTCGACGGGTCGGGCTGTTGGGTGTCCGGTCTTTCTCTTTCTGGATGTTTGTGTGGGATGTAAAGTTAAGCTTGATGAGATATCTTGCCCAAGCCATTGAAATACTGGCATAGTACCCGGAGCACTTAGAGAACAGGCCAACCAAATACCACTATAAAGTTGATGATTTTGTAGCAAAGTCTGTGTTGCTTTAAACAGCGTTCGTCTCTTGAACTAGTTGAACTCATTGCTCCATGATATAGGCGCACCGTCAATTTTGTAGAATACAGCCGCAACTTTGCAACTTAGCTTTTCGCGCCTGTATAGTTCTGTATACCCTGTGACCCAAGAAACTAATTACCCATGATGCTGCCTCTGGGTTGTGGCCAGGGTCCAACGATATGTGTTAGCCAGCCAATGAGAACAACTCCTAAGCGCCGCCGTTGCAGCAACTTCTCGCTAAACCCTACTGCGCCTGTGTAAGTCCCAGAAAATGCGTGGTTATGTAAGTTTCTTAATCAACGTCATTTGATATCCGCAAACGCGCACTCACGCGCTGTTGGCTGCCAATGTAATTCTTTGAACAAGAAGTCCGTTGAAACTGGGGGGATCATCGCGGCAGCCCAACGCCTGAAAGCAAGACTGGGCCGCCAATTCGAATTAGGAGAACCCCGAAGCCCGTCCAGCACAAGTTGCATACTTTCTGTGGACCTTTCGGTTTTTACAAATGACCGGAGCTGGGCGAGTTGCTTGGTCCTGTGAAAGTGACGGTGTGGGTGTAAGTGAACCAAACAGCTGCACTATATCACTCTGGTCACCAACAACAACTTCAATTCGCATCGATGACTAGTCTGAAGCATTCTAAGTGCTTTTGGACGAATATAAGCTCCCTGCATATTGTGACGGCAGTGACTCCGACTGAGTGTACTCAAGATTACGCTCCGTTGCGCCAATATCGAAATGAGTCTGCACTTTGGAACATGCATGACGGTAACTTCTTTGTCTCGAGACAGCCCAAGAACCAACATCAAAAGCAAGGATGAAGTGTGATAAGTGTATGACAATGGGTATAAATGACGCTAGTATTCATCCGTGCCGTCCTGTGCCTCGATGTCAGTCGAGGGGTGAAAAATTAGGGGTTGTCGAAGCTAGACTGCGTTGTTATGCGTCAGCTTCATCTCGATTAAGTGTGTAATGATGATTCGGACTGCATCTCGGGAGCCACTTTGCATGCAACTTGTTGGGCAAGTATCATGGGACGATGAATAAATTGTTGGACGATCTTAATCGAGTTTCCAACTCGTATCACGCTCACCGAAAGTAGGTCCAAGTTGGAAGGTGTAATGCAGGAAAGATGCAGTTTCAATCACTTGACTGATACGCCATGTGCCAGGGTCTCCCGACTGGTTCTTTAGAGGGAAAGATGCAGGTATGATAGTGGTTGCTTGTCGTCACCCAAGTCGGGCCGCGGCTGACCCAGCCAAACATATCGTCTTTATGGAGGTCAGTGTCGAAATCTCTCAATTCTACCAGCATTGGGGGCTATGGAAGGAATCAGGCCGCATTGGAGGCTGCATGAGGCTTTCCGACGGGAAGATCCTAGGGCCGCAGATAGACATCAAGCAGACCAACACTCTCGGTTCATAGAGTTCAAGGGCTGACAACACCACGACTAGGCGGTCTGAGCTGTGGAAAGAGCCAAATACGCGATTCTTAGGAAAAGATCGGAGGAAAGTACGCCAAGATTTGGGAAGAGTGTGACCATGAGACTGTATTGCATGCTGATCTAGTCTGTTTTCCACTTAATTCTGAGCTCCGGGACGTCTTCCGGAGTGCAAAGTACCAGAGACGCAAGGTTCAAGAGTTATCAGACGCACACAAAGACGTCCAACCCAACACAACCCGGCTCTGATCAACTCATAAACAAGACTGATGACCAGGGGCAGAAGGCGTAGACGCAGGCGCAGGCGCAGACGCAGACGCAGACGCAGACGCAAGAGGAAGTAGTAGACGCAGCCGCAGCGGGGTTTGTCTCGTACGAAGTAGACCATGTGAGGAGGAAAAGGACTAAGTACCAACAGCCGCGGTAAAAAGGCGCTGCCGGAGTCAAACTATCGAGTCATTCTTGGAGGTTTACTGTGATAAGTTGAGGCGCGATGATGTGAAGACAAGGTAAGGTACAGCCGCGCGCCATCACACCCAACCTGAGCTGCAGGAAACAACAAGGGTTGCACGGTCCCACCTGGAGAACAAGATCAGGGAGGTGCGGCCGACGCCGAACACTGTGATTAACGGCTATATTCCGGTGCTCAGCACAGTGCCAGTACTGTCAGTCGTTGCGTGGAAGCAACAACCTCCAAGCGCCCCATGACAGGGATGGTGCTTGCCATGACCAGGCCCGTGGCCAATCATAGTAAAGCAATACTTTGTAGTAGGAAAGAGCTCCTTTATTGAAGGTATCGGACCTGCTTTAGCATGTACAGAAGGATGTTGAACGTGGTAGGTCAGCACTGTAAGCCAGACGTCCAGATACCTACTGCAAGGTACACAGATTCTACTTTGGCCGCCACTCATCTCACAACGGCAGTCACTTTTGATCCATTTCACCAACAGCCTTGATCTCTCTTCATCTCGTCGAGACTGACCCGCCTCGGCATCCATCATTTGAAGAATAGTCGCACACCCATACAGACCCCCGTTGAAGGATGGACAAACCGGCATATACTTGCTCTAAGATGGCACGAGATGGAGCATGATGGGACGGTGCAACGCACAAAGAACGGCTTCGTCACACTGCTCAATATCAAGAACGGTATGGTCATACACAACCGTGTGACAAGCCTCGGCCGTCGTGCGTCGAGCCATGCAGCAACGCGGAGTTGTGTGAAGCTATCCCAGAGTACGTGTCGTTCGCTTCCGTATGCACGACCCAATATTCAAAGAGCAAGCCGCATACAATACCATTTGTGGGGAAGAGAACAAAGAGACATGAGGTAGAACAAGGAATACCATCCGTTCCTATGGATCGACATTGGTGCCGATACGAGCGACTGCGCAGTTGGCTACATCACTTCACACTATACTCCGTGATCGCTGCAGACCAGTATCAAAAACAGCTGATATACACTTCGCTTGGCATCCCCGGTTCATGTTGGCTTGTCGCGGGTATTCTCATGATGTACCTTCAGGCTTCAGCGGCCCGCGCGCATGAGTTGGCCTGCGTACCCACATGAAATCATTCCGAACAAGTCGCCTTGACGAAGTGAAGAGTCTCAAAGTAGTAAGACGGACTGTTATCCGTCGCGTCAATATAGGGGTGATGTTTGAATACACCACTACACGCGCGGATGTATACATTTTGTTCACGTGGGTTACCGCCATATTGCAATACTACGTTATCAATCTTCTGATGGTGTTAAGACGGCCAGAGTTGTAGAAATGACACCGATTCGGCACGCTTTCTTTGTTCGGCTCCAACACACCTAGTGCCTGATGCTCTAGCCATTATCGAGCCCAACGACCCTTCGAACAGAGGGCTACTAATCCTCAAGGGGATTAATAGTCTTGCTCGCTGATCATGTGCAGCATCTGCTAGCTCCACAAGGCGTTTAACGCCTATCGCGTCTTAGCTTGGCCAAGGTACAAGGGACGATGACAGACCCTTTGGACCAACAGACACAGGAAGAATTTTCCTCAAAATGTGCCGAAGATCAAGTTGGGAGGGGGTCAGGGAAATTGGGGAACTTCTGAGGGGCACGCGTTCATTATTCAGACAACTTGAGTGGCGTTATGACACAATGCCTCTCCCGCTGTAGAATGTCAATCCGACCAACAACGGTGTGGGTTGTACAGCTTGAGAGGAGGGATGTAGGGGAGGGCAGCTGTCACGCCTATGCGATAGCTGGAAGAAAAGACAAGTTGGCAAACCCCTTTCGGTTGTTTGCTGCTGAAAGAAGACCAGATACTTGTGCCATTATCCCGGATGGATTTCAACCGGGTGCTTTGAAAGCTTAGAAGTAATGGGTAATGGATGGTAGCATTTCCAAAAAAGCATGGGCACAAGCCGTCATCTGAACGTTAGGCCTGTAGCTTTCATAGCGGGACTCAGAGCAAGCTCTCACGTTGATTGATCGAGCCGTGTACTAAACAAGGGAGCTCAGATCTCTGACGTACGCTTTCGATTACGGATGCAGGGGACACGTTTGATGTCAGCTACGGAGCACTCTGGAGACTGAGCCACAGGCAGGAAGGAACCTATCACTATATACTAACTACGCCTCTAAAGGAATCTTGAACGTATGGTGTTTCAAAAGCAAAGTATTCTCAACAATGTTGCCAGTTAGGATATTATTTACGCTCATGGACGATGGCAGTCTCGGTCCTAGCGTCTGGCAAACCAACTGGACAGGCACAGAATGAGATCGAGTCAACCTCTCCTATTTGGCTGGCAACTTTGGTTGTGAAATGAGAGTTGCATGATGGTGGTCACCCTTACTGCAGAAGAACATGTCCGTGGAGTGTGGGTGCATAATGCCCCATCATACAAAGGGCCCCATCAAAACCCAGCATGGCTCACACACTCATCTTCAACCGTCACACCGCGAACAATTGAGTTACCATACCTCGACTCTGCTCGAATTAGTGCGGTTGGTCTCGCTCGAAGTCTACTTGTGGACTGATGTGCCTTGACATAGAGTCGACGGTTGGACCAGGCCGCCAACAGAGCGTAGTGCTGCGGCACACAAAAGCCACTTGATTTGGGGCTCGGGGGTTATATCTCGATTGAACAAGTGTCGATTGTCTCCTTTTCTAGAATTCCCCTCGTCTCTTTTTTGCGTTGTTTGCGGGGACTGAGGGCCAAGAAGGAAGAGGAGGCCCAACAGCACATTTTGTGAACCAACACGCACGCCCCCCTCCAAGCCTCACCCCCTGGCCGACCCGGAGCCAACTGACCAGGTAGCTAGCCAACCATCCTATCTAAGCAGCCCAGCTCCTGGTCTCTCAACACCGGGAAGTGCAAACTGGACCAACAAACAGTTTTTCCTTGCAGTCATTGTGAGGGTTATTTCGACTTTGACATTGTGGAATCTCCCAAGATACCTGTGCACATAGTGTCATGGACAGCAAACTGCCTTGCTCTATCAGAATCGTATCCAAACCCTCGGGACGGGGTCGCCAGCTATATAAGGGCCATGGGCATCTTGCTTCATCCTGATAATTACAGCTCAGACTCAGCAGCCTTTCAACTCACAATCCTCACTTGAACACTTTCTGTCAACAGCTCAAAGGCTTCCTCTTTTCAAGAACTCCTCTTCCAGCAATTTCAACCCTCTACAGAGTTCCAATCCATCTTTTTGGTGACGAGCCTGAAATAACTTCCCACGGCAGCAAGCCTATTTCCCCCTCAAGATACACAAAGCCACACCCGCCGGGACAGGTACGACATATACTCATACAAACTTCTCGGATCACGGTTGTGTACTTCCTGTCATCTGCCTAGCGTAACTTCAGCTGCCAAACAGGACATTCCTCGCAAAACTCAACGCCACAGGCAACCTCATATATTGAAGCGTCGAGACAAGACTACGCTTCAAGACCAGCAAGTTCAAAGTATCATCTGCCACTTCCTGTCACATATCAACCTACCTTTTCAACCTAAATCAGGAAGCAATCAATCATGTGTCTCTGGAAGACTACTCAGCATTGGACTCAGTGCGGCTGCACTGTTACCAGCCATGACCCTCAGCCCGGCACTGCTTGCCGATGCACAAGAAACATCACTGACCAGGGCTTGTCGACTTGGGAAGGGTTCTGTGGGCGTCCCCAGTGCCCCAATCCTCCTCGGGCTTCTTAGTAGGTCGGTATTTGAGTTCCCCTTCAAAGCGACCCTCTAAGTTGGATTGTGACTAAAATGTCTTATACAGCGATCCACGTTACCCTCGAAGGAGAGGAGAGAAGTTATGAGCAGAGTGCCTAGATCTGTTCATGATGACGATGATACCAGGCAAAACGAATTTGTGGTGGTGACTCAGGGGATTTGTTTCTTATATCATTTTGGATTTATACAAACGAATCCATAGATGGGCCGTTGTATCCCTGGAGCTGTTTGGCAACAAACTTGGGCTCCCAGAACAGCACAGACGAGAGGATGATACAGTCATTTCCGGCATTGGAGGAAGATTTTTGGGGTTATTTTATGTTTCTTCTATACTTTTTCTATCTACTTTCCTTGATAGCTTTGAATTGGATCCAATATTTCTTTCTTTAACCGTTGATATTGGCTTGCACTCAGAGTAACATGAGAGAGGAGTGTGATTGTGGGGGTGTGCGACTAACGGAAAGAAATGACCAGGATCCCATGCGATCTTGTAGCTAGGCGAGATTTCAAGGGACCAGGGGTTTATCCGCTTACTTTCTTCTTTCTTGACTTTGCCTCGCTTGTATTTGGTGGACAATTGATACGCTCTGTGACTCTGTCTGCCTGGCTCGAGCAATCTCGACTTTGCTTTGCTTTTCCAACTTGGGTTACCATGTATGACCTGAGTCTTTGTGTGGTCGAAGTTGGTTTAAACCAAAGTCCCCCACTCACACTCAACTCAATCTTCTAATCCATGCTATGCCATGCCATGCCATGTCATGCCCTGCCCTGCCCTGCCTGCTGTGGCCGTATCTGTGACCCCCTACGCCACGCTGTGCCACAGCACGCCACGGCCATAAGAACGGCCCTACGGAAAAGCCACAGCCAACAGATTAACGGCGCAACAAAGCGGGAAATGTTTCACTATGACCTCTACTGTTCAACAACCTCATCGTGGCGGACGACCAAGTAGAAGGAAAACGCCTCGTGGGCGTTTACAACGAGGAGAATGCATCATACAAACGTTGGTCGACATCACCGCTACAGCAGTTACAGTACCCACTCGCTATAACAACGTCCGTGTAAGTCGGCCTCTGAGTATACATGTCACCAACCGATATCCCGTCGTGGTCCTGCATCGGCGACCTGATGTCTTTGATTTACCAATAGGAATGGCTGCTTGCTCTTCTTTCGTTTCTTTTCCAGCAATTGAACGTCAGAGACAAGGCAGAGTCCGAGCCACAGCTACAATGTTCAGATTAAGCGCCCATATTCTGCTAGTCTCAGCCGTCCACTGTCTAGTGCGATCCGGGCTTTACAGACCGAGTCAGAGTCAATTTCAGTCGGTGAGTAAAGACAAAGGAAAGAGTTTTTTCGCCTCGGTTCCCCCTTCTCACTGTATTATACTTTGTTTTCTTGCCTTCTTTCGTTTCTCACCTCAATGTTCCCATGTTAGGTGACCCCTGGGCCCTGCTGATGTTGGTGGAGTTTAAGGATGGGCGACAGCTGTGCGTGCAGACGTCACCGATCATGTGACTTTGTTTTGTCCTGTTGCTAGGGTGAGTCTTTAGTTGTAAGTCAATGTCAGTTCTGGAATAGTAAAGCAAGCACTTATAACAGTTTGTATACTCTGATTCTCTGTGTAACAGAGCTCAGTTGATCGATTTACTCAGTTTCTCTATATAGCCGTAGCATAAGTCCCTGATACCGCCCAACCTCCCCATTTGATGCTATTATCAGTGGTTGAACAGCCGTCAGTACAACCTCAACGCTGCCAAAATTCCGTACACCCCGAATATGTCGTGATACGGCAGCACCCGCGTGACTCAGAAGACAGAGTCATTTAAGAGAAAGAAAAAAAAAAACTTCCGGACCGCATGATACTTTGTGAACTGATAAACGCTCTGCAACTCTCCGAATCTCGCTTGAGACAAATGCCGTTGTCCTCCCGCCCTCTCACGCGGATTCCGTACGTGACGCGTCGTTGAACAACAGATTATGAGTACATCTCATCTGTAACTATCCACATTCATGCTATGTCAATTGGTGGCTGGCTCAGAAGAGCTGTGCTTGAAAAGGAGGCGGGGAGTACGTGTATGAGACTGACAAGAGTCTGCTACGGCAGTAGAAAGGCGAATGAGTGACGCCGGGAATGGGGGTCAAGCTTTTGCAAAGCGGAGTGACTAACTAGGAGAATAAGGGTTAGGTAAAACCGTATAAAATCTTAAACTAAAATTACCAAATTTATCTATTGTCTTGTCTAAAGTGGGCATTTCTTATGGTACCCTGAGGGGCATTCTGGTTAGTAGGTATGTCGTGATTGACATCTTATGTAGCCCAGCCAGTATCACATGAAAGTTGGAAGGGACTCCTCCCCAGATATTATTTCTATTTAGCGTACAATCAGAGCACGTACCAAAGGCAATAGCAAGCACAATGTTAGGTTAACATGGCAAAGAGAATTGGGATATTATATCAGCCCCAGTGTAAAGCATACTCTAACAATAATGGTGCATTATACTTTGTCCTGCAGTATTTCATACTGATGGTAGTCATCGGTAATGGTCATGATATCGTCACTTCACCATATCTCAACTCACACCTTGCCGCATACAGAAATCAGGGGAAATAAGCCAAATCAACTCCAAATCGTAAAGCTGACGTAGTCTGTCTTAGTGCAGTCTTTAATTCCAATCTGGATCATCATACCTATATGTAAATGCACCTCCCCCTTTGCTTGCAGACCCCCTTGCTATTGTACATCAATGTCAGTCAGCTATTACAATGGAATGCCCCCGTATCTTGTTCTTTTTCTCTTCATCAAGTGACCCTTGCTTGGCCCATCGCAAAGTAAATGCATCATTCCTTCCCCCCTTAATATGATTTGGTTTTTTGTGTTTAATTGTATAATCCCTGTCAACCTCTTTTGCGGGTCTATCATGCTTAAAGTAAAACCAATACCAGAAAACCACGAAAACTGAAAATGACAACCTGTGTCACGTATGCATTATTCAATCAGAAATATTAATCGTTTGATGGCGAGTTGGGAGAGCTGTAGTGCTGTTAGTCGGATGTTCGTGAATAAATGAACCACCGAACTTACTATTGGTTTCCAGATGTCCCCGGACCCGGCGTACGAGGAGAGAAAGCAGGCGATGTAGGCGAGTAACTTGGGCTGGTTGGCGAATGCTGGGCACCAGGACTCCTCTGGAAGCTTGGGCTCGTTGGTGAGTAAGCCTCGGGAGACGTCGGAGACCATGAAGGGGATGCTGGAGAGTACGATGGTGAGGTCGGTCCGGCTCCGTGGATATTGGGTGACGCCGGGCTGTAGTTGGGACTCGCCGGAGAGTAGCTGGGAGAAGTGGGAGAGTTGAATTGCGCCGGTGATGTCGGAGAGTAATGTCGAGGAGACGACGGCGAAGTGGGAGAGTAGCTTGGTGACGTAGGGCTGTAGTTGGGGCTTGCAGGGCTGGTAGGTCGCATCATGGGCGAAGTGGGCGAGAACGAGGGTGAGGATGGACTGAAAGATGGCGATGTGGGTCCATATCGGCTCATTCCACCGTCGATCATAGGCGAAGTAGGAGAGTAACCAACATTGGGTGATGCCGGTGAGTAGCTGAACGGCGATGTGGGCGAAGTGCCGCTGAAAGGACTGGCCGCTCCAAATCTGCCGCCTGGACTCATCGGCGTGGTACCACCGTAGCTGCCGGGGTACCCATCGAAGCCATTTTGAGGCGTGTCCGATCCGGCACCTTGGATAGGAGAGAAGTTTCCTGCTGCAGGGGAGCTCATGCTGAGGTAACCCGAATCAGCCATAGGAGAGCCAGTATCGTAAGGAGTGGCGGCTCCCTCAATATCTCCACTCTTGGTAGGCATACCCGCCATCAAGCCCATGCGAGAGTTATCAGAGATAACAGTCTCCAGCATCTTAGGATCCAGGAGAACATCGAAGTTTCCTGTACCCATTGGTGCCATCTGACCAAGCATGACGTTCTCAGAGATACCACGGCAGTCATCCAACTCACCTGTCGCGGCGGCCTCAAGCAGAATCTCGACGGTTTCCTCGAAAGAACAACGCATCAGAGCACCAGTATCGGCTCGGTTGATACCGTGACGAGTAACAGCCGAGATAACACCTCTGTATGTCATCACATCAACGAGGAGGGCAATGTGACGATGGTTGACGTAGGAACCATCGAAAGCCAACACGTTGGTCAACTCCTTGGCCAAAGCGGAACGAGCGGCTTCGATACCAAAGACCTCAACAATCTGGTAGAGATCGTTGGTGTATGTTCGAGTCGCATCAACACCGTCGACAGCCAACACCTCGCGGAGAGCAGTACCACTGGTATCCAGGTACCACTGTGTGCAACGAGGGTCATCCTTGATAGCGAGCAACGCACCATCATCTCCTTCAGTGAGTCTGGTACCCTTGGTCAAGAAGGCACGCTCAATGCCAGGGACACCACGGAGAGTGAGGGTATCCAAAAGATGAGCTTCCAGACGCTTCAGCATGACATCGTCCTCCATTCGAGATCCATCACCATCGTCGTCCTTGTCAGCGCCAGTGTTAATGGTTCGAATGCGAATGACCTGCTCATCGGCGTTGTTGTCACTGAAGATGACCGCCAAATCAGAAGAGTACTCCTCCTTGATGCGCTGGGCAACATCATCGATCTTGATCTCCTTATCAAGCAGCATCTGTCGATCCAGAGTAATACGTAGAAGCCATCTCGATTGGTTGGCGGTGGGATCAACACTTTCGTCAGGAATCATGTAGTAAGATTCAACCATATCCACATCCTCAGGAATGTTGGTTTCCGTAATTTGAGGATCGTAGTAGATCTCAGTCACTGAAGTGACAGAGCGAAGGTTGGTGTATTCTACCATACTTCGCAGCTTCTTGGCCTGATCTTGTCTCGCAAGCGGCGTGTTGAGATACACAGCCATACTGGGAGTCTTGATGTTCTT
This sequence comes from Fusarium graminum, assembly GCA_013266165.1. Classification (NCBI taxonomy): domain Eukaryota; kingdom Fungi; phylum Ascomycota; class Sordariomycetes; order Hypocreales; family Nectriaceae; genus Fusarium; species Fusarium graminum. Next base: position 21,043 of record JAAGWP010000255.1, read on the forward strand.
GGCTAAGTTGAGAATTTCCTTAAGACGCGGCACACCAAGAGTTACGTTCTTGGAAGACACACCGGCGAAATGGAAAGTGTTCAGCGTCATCTGGGTGGCAGGCTCACCAATGGACTGGGCAGCCAAAACACCAACCATCTCACCAGGGTTGACAAAAGCACGATCCCATCTATTCTGGAGCTCGCCTAGGACGTAGTCAAAAGCCAGCTTGTTCAAGCGATGCTCCTTGACGACTTCCTTGAAAGCCAGTCGCGAACGGAGCAATGCCTTGAAGAGGATAGAAGCGCTGGCATCAGCCTCCAACGAGATCTCGTCAGTACCGCGAACGATCTTCATGTTTTCCAGCATATTCCTCACTCCAGGAATTACATCAGAAGGTCGTAGGTTACTTCGGTCATTGGCCTTGACGTTGAACACACGCTTAGCCGACTCAATGATACGAGTAATGTTGAGAGGCAATTGCATCATTTCCTCATTACCCTTTGATCTGTTGATTTCTCGGATCCGCCTGCGATCATACAGCAGAGCCTCCCATTCCTCATCGAGAAGATTCATAGAGGGTCTGTCGCCGGTCAACTCGTTACCGAATTCGTAATCATGTCTGAACCAATCAGGAGGGTTGGCAAGATCCAGGCGATACTTCTTCTCAAATGCACTGTTGGACATATTGAGAATTCCTAGCTTCTGCTTCTCAATGATCATAGCATCAAGACCATCCTCACCGTAAAGAAATTGAACAATATCGCCCAAAGAGTTTCGAACGGTTCCATCATAACGGGCAGAAAGATCTTCCAGAGCTTTCACCAGTCGCCGCTGGATGTAACCTGTTTCAGCAGTTTTGACTGCAGTATCAATCAAACCTTCTCGACCAGCCATAGCGTGGAAGAAGAATTCGCTGGGGGTGAGACCACGAAGGTATGAGTTTTCAACGAAACCACGGGCTTCGGGTGAGTAATCATCCTTGGTGAAATGAGGCAGGGTGCGGTACTTGAAACCGAAAGGAATACGCTTTCCTTCAACAATTTGCTGGCCGACTAGGGCTGTCATCTGTGAAATATTGATAGAAGAACCCTTGGAACCGGAAGAAGCCATGGTAACAGCGTTATTTGAATCCTTCAAACTCTTCTGTGTCGTCGTACCAGCCTTGTCACGGGCCTGGTTGAGAGCCATAGAGACCTTGTTCTCAAATGTTGCACGAACGTTCATACCAGGCAGAGCCTCAAGCTCGTTGGCAGTGGCCATCGCTGTCAAGCGGGCAACCTCAGCCTTCTCCTCGTCGATATGCACCTGAACCTTGGCAATTGTTGCTGCATCAGGAATTGTGTCACCAATACCAATGCTGTGACCATCTTGCAGAAGCCAGTAAGTAACAACTTGTTGTACACCGTTCAAGAAAGCCATAGCACCCTCGGGTCCGAGCTCGTTATAGCTGATGTGAACAATACCACCAGCAGCAGCGCCGACGCTCTTCTTGGTGAGAAGACCGTACATCAGTTGACCGGATTGAATCAAAAGACCCTCATCCTTAAGAGGGGCAGCTTCATTGCCGTCCGTACCGTTAAAGAGGCTTACCTCCTTAGGAATAACCATGCTGATAAGCTGCTTACCAGTCCAACGAGGACGTGGCTTATAGATAGCAGGTTGAGGAATAACACCATCCCAGTTAGGCACCCATAGCATGCAGTTCATGATCTGTTGCTTTGTGAGGAACACATCTCGACGGCATAGCTTGTAAGCTCCGGCAAGAGAGTCCTGAACAATACCCATAAGAGGACCGTTCTTCTGGGGAGAAACAATGTTCAGAGGGACTAAACAGAGCTCCTTGACCTCAGCGCGGGTCTCTTCACTCTGTGGGACGTGAAGATTCATCTCGTCACCATCGAAATCGGCGTTGTAAGGAGAAGTAACGGAAAGGTTTAGACGGAAAGTGGAGTAAGGCATGACACGAACACGATGACCCATCATAGACTCTTTGTGAAGAGACGGCTGACGGTTGAAGATGATGTAGTCACCGGTCATCAGATGACGTTCAACCTTCCACCCATATTCCAAAGAAATCGCTCCAGCACGTCTGTGATGTCGCAGATCAATTCTCTGGCCATCTGCTCGAATGACATACTTGGCACCAGGATGTTCGTTGGGTCCGTTCTCGACAAGTTGATGCAGCTTTCCGATGTTGTAAGGTGTGACAGTCTCAGGATAGGTAAGAGTTCTGGCAATACTTCGCGGCACACCAACCTCGTGTAGTGAAAGGTTGGCGTCACCTGTAATGACAGTACGTGCAGAAAAGTCGACACGCTTACCCATCAAGTTACCACGGAGACGGCCCTCCTTACCCTTTAAACGTGCTCGAATAGCCTTGACAGGACGGCCACTCTTCTGAAGAGCACGAGGTTGACCAGCGATATCGTTGTCCATATAGGTAGCAACGTGGTATTGTAGTAACTCCTCAAAGTCGCGGGCAATGTGTTGGGGTGATCCCTCGCGATTGGCTTGCTTAACATTACCGTTGGCGCGAATGATATCACCCAGCTTGTAGGTCAAATCATCCTCGTTACGCGCACCTGTACTAGTACCATCCATGGAAATACTAGGGCGGACCGGAGGAGGCGGAACAGGTAGGACAGTAAGAATCATCCAATCGGGACGGGCGTAATCCGCGTTGAGACCCATGTGGATGAGGTCTTCATCCGAAATTCTTCTTAGGATGCTCTGGGCCATCTCGGGAGTGATAGGCGTAGTCTCCTTCTTCTTTGTCTTCGTTCCATCTTCTTCGACCGACACCTCAAAGGCAGCCTTGAGTTGCAAGGCGGCTTGTCGAACGTTGGGCTGCATGTTACCGCAACCACCGTGACCTTCCTGGGGACCGGTCTTCAGACCAGGTGCGAATTCCTCGTCCTTCTTCTTAGGTTCTTCGTTCTCACATCGCTTCTTCTTCTTACAGACTTCCCAGACGCGGTTGAAACGGACTTTAGGATCTCGAGTGTTAATAGCTGCAACGAACTCGGGATCTCTCTGAGTAGATGAGGTTAGCATACAAAGGTCAAATAGCGTCATACAGTGAGACCAACAGTATCGCTTAGCACTTTGCTGCAGTTATGGCAGACAATCTCCAGAATCTTCTTGACCTTCTTGATAAATCCAGGATGGTAGACAGGCTTGGCCAGCTCGATGTGACCGAAATGGCCGGGGCATTCTCCCATAGCCTGTGTGCATGTCTTGCAGCGAAATTGTCGATCGATCGATCCTAGAAGCGGGTCGTTAAGACCACCATCACGAGGCTTTACTTTGTTCTCCTCCATAGTTTCGGGGTAAACAATGTGGCAGACACTCATGCTCTTGATCTCCTCAGGGGACATCAATCCGAACTGAATCTCTTCCACTGTCTTGAGCGGAGCGCTCGAGTGGGTAAAGTAAAGGTTGGCCATGGTGGCGATATGTGATTGCTCTGACGTGGAGTGAAAAGGAGCGAGAAGTGAGAGTAGAGGTCAGGGCACGCGCCAGAACGTGGATAAACGCGAAAAGTCGAAGAAAAGTGCAAATAAATGCGATTAAGTAAGTTTGTAAGGGCGCAAGGCTGTAAAATCGATGGGAATTGCTCTCAAATGTGATTGCTGGATGGCGATGAGCCGCAACGCCTATCCTAGCCACCGGCCTAGGTGAACCTCAGGCTGGTCTCCCCCGTCGCCGCCACCTTCGTGAATCGCAGAAACTCGAAAAATCGCGGTCGGCGATGTCTTCAATCGGTCGATATCGGTCGTTGAGCTGTTTTGGCTGAGATGCGCGCGATGCCTGACGCGCGCTGTGATGACTTTGTGGTGTAGGCAAAGTTTTGTCGTGGTTAAAGCGAGAAGGTCGGGGGAAGCCTGAAAGATTCTGGACTTGAGAGCGGCCGGCAGCAGTCCTTGCACTAATCCCGATTGGGGCTGCTTGGAGCTCGTCCTGCTGCCTGAGGCTTGTAGCTGTGAAAGTAGCGGTACTTGCAAAGCACGTTCTCACGTGCTGACTAAAGTAGTTTAAGGTGTGCTACTGCACCTGTCGCGCTCTTTTAATGAGACTTCCGTGTACTTGTACTTTTACCCCTATGAGAGGAACAATCATACCCTCCACTCTGACGTGGGAGACCGGGCAGTGACTCAGGCTACCGCGAAAAGCCTCCAATTATGCAGAAAGCACTGAATCGTAAAACAAGAGTTTCAGTACGCATGAAAGGCGGTTATTTTAATAGGCCAGAGGTTTCATCTGATTATTGGGATGGAAATACATCAATTGCTCTGCTATAAAGCTACTCATCCCTATCTCCCTGCAGCTTTAGCTTCAATGCACGCGACAAAGGCCACTTTGTTCTTTGTCGTGTTCCACCTAACTTTCCCTAATATCATCTAACGTTTTCGACCTCTTTTACCGGCCGTGCTCTTCTTGACGGGTATCTTTTCCTCCATATCGCTTTGACCTTCTCCAGGACTCCTACGTCTCATGGTACCGGTCGAAACGGCGACGAATTCATCCTCACTATCGCTCTCACCCAGATTAAATAGAATTGGCACCCGAAAGCTCTCTTCATCCAAAGTCTTAGATGGATCAAGTGTCAGGACATCAACTGCTTCATCCTCTGCATCCAGCCGCCGTCGATGAATCTCCTCTTGCGCATAAATATCAAAATCGTCTTCCCGCTCGATGTATTCAACATTCTCCTCCACTTCAGCAAAGTCTGGCGCCAGCGCCGACCATTTCTGTGGACTGACAACAGACCATATATATATGCGACCAGTTTCCAAACCACAAGCAGCTAAGAGCGCACGAGTTGGGTGCCACTCTATCACTCCTTGTTCTTCCTTTGGATCCTTGAGCATGCATACAAGACTGCCGTGATTGCGCTCCCAGACATACAGCTCGTGGTTGTTATACGTCGATGCTGCTACGTATTCACCAGTTGCACTGAACGTGACATGATTCCACGATAGTCTGTTAACAACATCCTGGAATTTGTGCTCCAGGGGCACTTGTAGTGTATCGAGATCGAGGTTCTCGGCCAGTAAATTCGGCACCCGGAAGGTGCGAATGATACGATCTTGAGAATTGACAAGCAGTTCTCGGCCTGACACAGTCATTCTCATGGTGGTAATAACGCCTGAGCATATCTTTTCAGAGTATATAATTTCGTAGGTCTTCGCATCGATGATGTTGAGCTTTCCCTTGCTTGTTCCGGCGAGGATGTGATCTCCAGTTGTACTCCAAATTGCGGAAGTTGTCATCTGTTTGGCATCTTCCTTGGCTTGTTTTTCACGCGATGCTTCGGTTCCGTCGGTACTTGATCGTTTCGGTGCGGAAGGCAGGATGTGTTTCACGTCGACAGGCTCAGTCACGTCGACCAAGACGGGCTGCTCTTCAAAAAGCGCTGCGACAAACTGGAGACTGAGAGGGTTAGTCCAAGCCTGCAGATTGATTTCAACGTACGTACTGGTTCCACGGATGAAGCTCAGCCATATACGCCGGTGCGCGAAAGCGAACTTCTCGAAGACGATTACCATCCTGGAGATCCCAAAGGATGGCTTTCCACCCTTGGCAGGTGGTGAGGAGATACTGTCCACATCTTGACCAGCTCAGAAATGTGATGCTCTTGCTATGACCTCTCAATTTCCTCGCTACCCCCATCGTCTCCAGATCCCACACCACGACTGTTCCATCGACTCGGCCGGACGCAAGGTAATCACCCTGTCGGTTGAAGCGTAGCGTGGTCGCATGCCCTGAACGGATCGTATTCGTGATGTTCTCGGGATAGTCTTGAAGAAGATAATCGTCCGATAATAGAAGATTCATGATTACGCGACGTTTATAAGGTAAACCGAATAATATAAAACGGAATGGAATCGTCGGGTTCCATCAAAGGAAGTGTTTGTGTAAAGCTCTAGAATTCGATTTCAGCCGTGTCAGAGGTGGGCGTTGATCTGCAAGGCTACGAAAGACCCACTCTCACTTCTAACGATACCTAGGCGTGCAAGCAACAGTACCGTACATTCAACATAAGTAGGTAGCTACCGTAGTAGCAAGCGCTGCTTGGTATTCTTAACTAACAGCGGTCGCTTGGATACCTTCGAGAGATGAACTACAAAAGGCCTATTTTTTCAGTAGGTCGATAATCAATATCCATCAACACGGAATGACTTAAGCCATGTGTTGGACTCAAAATATACCTTGGTACTCTGACAGTATCCGTAGTTCCATCGAATTTGACTGGCATTTGCGGTACTTCTCCACTATCCTGCCTACGCCCAAGCTGCACTAACACTTCAAGCCCCTCCGGCTCTGATTCACAAATACCAAACACCACCGAAACATCGAGTCTTGCGCCGTCCCTCATTATTTCTCAGTAAACTCCTTGTTGAGAGTCGCGAAAATGGCAAACTCAAAGTGCGTTCCTATATCCTGTATCTATCCAAGTCATGTATCTAATACCTCCAAGATTCGAGTACGTCCGTAATTTTGAGACGTCAGATCCTCTGCTACCTAACACATGGATTGTCGTTCGGGTTGATGGAAGAGGCTTCACAAAGTATACTCAGCTATATCGCTATAATACAACTCAACTAATGTTAACAAGAATGTGTGCCAAGTATGGCTTCGAGAAGCCAAATGATCGTCGGGCGTTGGATCTCATGAATGTTGCTGCCAAGGCGGTTGTGACTGAATTACCAGAGATCACCATTGCCTATGGTGTCAGTGACGAGTACAGGTTCGTTGGCCCCAACCTTGGGTCTATCTCTTACTAAGCCCAACAGTTTTGTCTTTCACAAGGCAAGCACGCTGTTCGAAAGAAGAGCTAGGTACAGATATTCTTCCTACTTATCTAACCGTCGACTTACCATATTCCAGTAAGCTCGTCAGTACGGTTGTCTCTACTTTCACTGCCAACTACGTCTACTTTTGGTCGACCTACTTTCCAGACTCTCCGTTGTCTCCTCCGCTACCCTCATTCGACGGCAGGGCAGTATGCTACCCTAGCGTTCAGAATCTCCGAGACTACATGAGCTGGCGACAAGTGGATTGTAAGTTTCCTGATGAGTTACGTGAAGTTGGATACTAACATTGAAGGTCACATCAACAATTTGTACAACACAAGTTTTTGGGCATTGATTCAGCTTGGGGGTCTTGATAACAAAGAGGCTGAGAAAACTCTCACTGTAAGTGATTAATGTTGTTGTGCTTGAATCAAGCTGACCACTACAGGGTACGTTTGCAGCGGATAAGAATGAGATCCTTTTCTCGCGATTTTCCATCAACTACAACAACGAGCCTGAGATGTTCAAGAAGGGCAGTGTCATCTTTCGCGACGTATGTACTCCCGTATCAGCCTGAGAAGCCGTACTGACTCGCAATAGTATGAACTGGTCGACCCAGGCTCTCACAACATCACTGAAACCATTGACTCTCAGGCGGAGCCGGTTCAACAATCCAAGACACAAAAGGAGAAGGACAAGAAGAGCCGCGCCAAGGCTCGTGTAGTGGTGGAACACATAGACATTATCAAGGACGATTTTTGGAACCAAAGACCATGGCTTCTTTCCAACAAGCCAGGAAAGATTCCAAAACAGACGTAAAATATACATCTATGGGGTATCATCCTAAAATTTCCATTTAACCTCAACTCCGTGAATATGCTATTCGCTGTATATGCCGTCAAACTCCAATCCTCCGTATATCTTTATTTTCCAGCTTCTTTCGCTCTTTGTCTCCTCTTTTCTTCTTTCCTTGCGCGCCGCCGCCGCTTTTCCTCGTCTGCGTCACTCGATTCAGCTGAAGACTTTGATGATTTGGATGACTTTTTCGACGTTGACTTGAGCTCTCGGCGCGCAGCTTTTTCGGCCCTTTTCGCTGCGCGAGCCTCCTTGCGCTTTTTCTTGGCTTCTTTGCGGAGTTTCTTCTCTTCCTTTGTTTCTTTTCGAGGCTTATCTTTGCTAGACTTGACTTCCTGCTGGTCGCTGGACTCGGTTTCGGAAGACTCAGCGCTTGAGTCTTTGATTTTGAGCCTATCTAGTGTTCCTTCGAGGAATCCACCTCGCACAAACGTCGAGTATATAGAGTATTTACCGAGGTTCTTGTCGATAATGTTGAGCTTGCCAGTCGTGACGGTCTGAACCACCTTTCCGTTCTTAGATGTGTCGATACCCTTGAGTTGTTCGTCAAAAGCGTTCATCCACCATTGGTCGCTAGTGAAATGTTGTTTTTGGCCCAGTCCTTTGGTGTTGTCTTTGCGATTGAGCAGCAGAGGCTTCGCGAGTCCGATTGAGTCGTCGGTTTTGTGAAGAGAGTGGCCAGTACCTCGCCATCCTTGCGAGGAAAGTAGCGCATGGGCGTCCATTGTGTGTTAAGCTATGGGCCCCTTTTGCGACCAGTTTGAGGTTGTCTTTGTCTTGGTACGTCGAACAGAAAAGTAAGTAAATGCAGAATGATGGTAGGATATGGACAATTTCGAGGGTCGCGATGGGGAATTTTTTTTAGCGGGGCTAGCTTATCGGACTTCAGATCGGCCTCATCAGTTTTGGACAAATCCACTTACCCTAAAGATCAGAGTCTTGGATGTGCTTCAGTTCGCTGAATGACGTCTATAGGATTTGCATCTTGTCTTTCACGTAAATGGAATGCTTGGCTTTTATCATCTAGTCTCATCCAATGTTATCTTACTTGTGTGGGCTCTCATTCCGTCCTAAGTGTAAATTTACCCCTGAGATATGCATCTGAACTCATCGTTAACATGCAAGCCCCCGTCTTATGACGTCGGATCTACAAGCCTCAGCAATTAGCACGTATCATTAGTATAAGAAACCAAAGCTGATGACAGTTTGCAGAAAACACTCACAGTTTCACTCAAGACTTACAACAAGCTCAGATCTCTATCATTGCACAGAAAGTGCCTGCTTACAGTCTTATACGTCGCACGTGATAAGAGGCTGAGCATACCCCGACTCCAGGCTTCAGCGGTTATATGACGCCAACCAACAACACAAGAAGTAACGGTCCACTTACAATCTACACTAAAGTCCGTTTGGGGTTTCAGTTCAGAGCGTACAAGTTTCACCCCTGTATAACCAACAAGAGTACCAACAGTACTTGCTGAGGCTTCCTAGTTGATACTGGAAACCCATCACTGGCCCTCCATTTACACGGACTAGCCAACAGCTATGATACCCCTTGACTCCACAGAGAACGTTCTATAAGACCAACCGTGTCCCTTCCAACAGACATAGACACACATCAACACCTCTAATTGCCTATTATCTCTGTCTGAGGAGATACAGCCAAAATGGCGCCAACATGCTCAGACCCTCGACAGATCGTCATCACGCTCAACCCCGCGCGACGTCAGGCCCTACTCAAGCTTGTTGACGAGATCACTTCATACATGATTGATCAACTCAAAGCTTCTGACGACCAACTGGGACCTGTTATATCCAGCCCTCGAAATGAAAGTGGCCCTTCCACCCCGAGAGACGACAACAGGTCATCAACTCCAAGAGATGATGACTCTGATAAGCGCCTCCAACAACAACAGCCAGATCAGCCATCGGCACAAGCACTACGTATCCAAAAGGCTGCAATGAAGCACATGGGCGAATGGAAGAAAGAATTTATGCCGAAGCTGCAGGAAATTGTACGCGTCAAGGATGATCAGAAGATTCTGGATGAGAGGCGCAAACATCAACAGGCCGTGGAAAAGAAGAAGCTCGACACTCCCGAAGAAGGCGAGAATCTCATCAACTTCGGCGAGGTTCAGGTTGACAAATCTGAGGACATCGCGTCTCTTCAGACCTTGTATCACCCTATCCCAACACGATTGACGACAATTCCTGCGGCTGATAGACGAGAGGCACTTTCATGTATCTTGCTTCTTCTTCTCTCCACCGGCAAGTACTCTGCGCACACGCGCGCTCTCGCGCTCTATCTTGCTTCAGCTCTTGAGATCCCCCAGACTTTCATCATCAAGGAGGAGATGGAAATCGCAAAGACTCTTCTTGAATCCTCCAAGGACCAGGACAAGCAGCAGGAAGTCATGTCTGCTGAAGCCGAAGCATCCAAGCGCCGGGAAGACAATAAGTTTAGCCGCTTCTGGAAAGTCGGTCTTGCTTCCGTCGCTGGAGCAGCTGTCATCGGCGTCACTGGTGGCCTGGCAGCACCTCTCGTTGCTGGTGCTGTCGGCGGTATACTCGGCGGCGTGGGCTTGGGAGGTGTAGCTAGTTTTCTTGGTATCTTCTGGATGAACGGTGCTCTTGTAGGTGCTCTATTTGGTGCTTACGGAGGGAAAATGACGGTATGTGATCTCGAAAACCCCAGTCTTATCATTGACTAACACATGCCAGGGTGAAATGATGGATAAATACGCCAAGGAAGTTGAAGACTTCCGCTTCATTCCTCTCAAGGGAGAATGGGGGGAGGTCTTCAATGCTGAACGGGATCAAGCGCAGGCACAGGAACGGCGACTCCGCGTTACTATTGGCATAAACGGATGGCTTCGTGACGAAGACGATGTTACAAAGCCATGGCGGATTCTTAGCGACGATACTGAGGTCTTTGCTCTACGTTACGAGATGAAGTCTCTCATCGCCCTGGGACATGCACTGCGAACCATGGTTGAATCCTTCGCATGGAAGAAACTCAAGATGGAAATTCTCAAGCGCACAGTCTTCGCTACACTTCTTGCTGCTCTTTGGCCCATTCAACTCCTTGCTGCTGCTTCCAACGTCGATAACCCTTTCGGTCATGCACACAACCGGTCACGAAAGGCAGGACAGCTACTTGCCGATGCTCTCATCAACAAGGTCCAAGGTGAACGCCCCGTTACACTCATTGGATACTCCCTCGGCGCAACGGCGATTCATGCTTGCCTACAGTCTCTTGCAGAGCGACATGCGTTTGGGCTCATCGATTCAGTTGTTATCATTGGCGCTCCTGCCCCTTCGGCACCTACTCACTGGCGTACCCTTCGCACCGTCGTATCTGGAAAAATTTTCAATGTCTACTCAGAGAATGATTTAATTCTTGGCTTTGTTTACCGTGCTCACAGCCTTTCTATGGGTGTATCAGGCCTGCAGAACATCCAAGAGGTAGAAGGCATCCAGAACCTTGATCTAAGCGATACTGTCAGTGGACATCTCCGATACCCTGACCTCATCGGTGAGATTCTCAACAAGTGTGGATTTGTTGGAATCAAGGCAACATCAGAGATCGAAAAGGATGAACTTATTCTGATGAAGGACCGTCATGCTGAGGGCGAGTTGATTGATTTTGAAGGCAGTACCGTGGAGGGACAGAAGAGCCCCCAGTCACCGGGCCAAGAGCAAATCGAAAAGGATCTCCATGGCCTCAACATTTCACCTCCAGCTCTTGTGTCTCCGTCACAGCCTCCAAGGCCACAACAAAAGACACAAGACGACGACACCAAGAACCCACCACTCCCCCAGCGACCTGTCACTCAAAAGAACGAAGAAGCGCCAGAGCTCCCCAGACGGCCTGTAACTGACCAGGCACAATCATCATCAGGAGTCAACGATGAAGTCGCGCCATCTCTGCCCCGGCGCCCAACTGCGCCTCAGCAGGAAGAGAAACCTTCAATCCCTCGCCGACCTGTTGGAGCTGAAAAGGAGGCGAACCCTTCATTGCCCCGACGCCCGATTGTGTCTTCCCATGATTCTCACCGACAGGAACGCCCTGGAACGCCCGAGTCGAATTTCACAGACGATGAAGAATATGGGCATATTGCTATGGTGAGCTACGACAGTGACCACAGTACAAAATGAACATAGAGACTACGAATAGTCGTGGTGTGGGCTTTGGTGGAACTCAGCAAGGGTAGAGCTGTAAATGGAAAACGAATATAAGAAAAAGAGGACCAGCTTTCCCAATAGATCCCATAAGTGTAATAAAATGAGGTCTCTACATAGATCGCCGGCCTTATCTTTGTTACGCTGGTAAAAAAAGACACGATTTGTTCCATTAATTAGAAAAACCGAGTTTCTTCTTCTACCAAAGAGTAACATACCTAGATAAGGCCGGTGATCTATGTAGAGACCTCATTT
>JAAGWP010000256.1:0-16054 GCA_013266165.1 Fusarium graminum
AATTATAATATTAATTATTAAATTAGAAGGTTAAAATTAAAAATGCATTTATGCGATCCTATATATATCGAGCTTATATAATGTTATCTTAGAGGCACAGCCGGCTATGCCCAGACGGACACGTGATATTAAAGGCACNNAAGGCACAGCCGGCTGTGCCTTTATGGGCCGCCCGTGGACATAGGCTTGTCACTAGGTAGGATTCGCGCGTACAGAAAGATATAGGCACTAGTGGCATACGTAGATATAAAGTGCCAATGCTTGCATTATTGGACAGAAAATTGAGCAGGTGCACTATAAACGCTGAGCTATCAAGTAGGTAAATAGCTTTGTCTGCACATCCGAACACCTACCAATTTACACATAGCCATGCTGTCAGCCCATTCTCTGGCTGATTCGTTATCTTTTTCCTACCACGCCAGCGACCTGCCTGCCTGCCTGCATGCAAAAATCTTTATAGTCTTCAAGGCCAGGGAATAATGATAGGCTTCACTAAGGACGACATGAATATCCCTAACGCGACAGAAATTCCCTTGTACATGACGAAAACGACCCGCAAGAATGTTGAATCGTTTGAGCCACGATAAAGAAAAGGTGGTATAAGTAGTGGTATGATAGAGAACAGCAGAATACACCACAACAGGAGTATGATGTGCCAGGGGGATACACGCCCTACACAGTACCTGTGCAGATCTATCCTTTTCGTCACAACAAGGTTAAATATGACCAATGCCATCGGCTTTAAGCATAAAAAGCTAATCTGGAGTTGGCATAAACTGAACAGATGTCAATATATGAATCCTTTGATGTCAGGTATGTCAAACCTTGTGCATGAACGCTCCTCGATTTTGGATGTGCAAAAGCGAAATAAGAGTGATGATATGTCTAAAACAATGGCACACGAGAACAACAAGGGAATTAAGAACGAGCTCTGGTATCGACCTCTGGTCCAGTTCTGAATCTCAACACTAAAGCAAGGTATCTTTGACGCCACAGCTGGCATCTATGGCATGTTAGAAGGCTTGCGTCACTCAGCACGATTTCGGCATTTGAGGTGTGATTGGCACGTACTCTTGTTAGCCGTTTTGATAATACCCATGACGGTTGGTCCGTATTGTTCTCGGTAGCGATTAATGCTGTGCAAGCCTGGTAAATGATGTTACGTTAGCGATATATTAACTTCTGACTAACGTCCGCGTGGGATGCTCTGTTTACTTACGTCGCCCCTGGAGAGAGAACGTTGACGTGCATCTTTCCATGCTTCATAAGTAGGTCCCATTACTAGAGACGTTATATCATCTTTAGTCAGGCTTCGAGCCTCTGACACTGTGATTGTGGGTTCGAAGGGAATCGGGATTCTTGCTGGAGTGGGCAAAACAAAGAGAAACATGATAAGAATGACTTGCAATGCACAATTTAAACAACAAGTGATGAAAACTGACTGAACCAGAGAATTCCCAGACGCCTCCCAAATATCAAGTCTAGCGCGGGAGGCTGCGCGCGGCGTCGAACAATACTCTTCCGTTCCGGAAGTCGGGCCTGTGGCTTCAAGGTCCTGATACAAAATTCTGGCTTTAGCCAAGATTTCTATAACAAGAGCCAGCGTCACACTCGTGAACACAATTGATAGTGTCTTCGCAGCTCGGGCCCATCGTTTCTGCGCGATCAAAATGGCCTGCGGAATCACTTGGAGAAGTTGGAAAAACATAAGAGCGTCAGCAGTGTTTGAGATAACTACTGATGCATGACTCTCATGTTCGCTCCAGCAGCCTATTTTGTAGTATTGGCCATGGTCAAAGAAAATGTGCGATGTGCCGAAAGAGGACTTGGCAGAAAACATAAACAGCCGTATGCAGCAATATATCGTAGAAGGTGACAAAATTAACAGGATGACCCACCACCGGGTAAAAGTCAGGCTCCAAAGGTGGATTTTGAAGTGTAATGACATCTCGATGGTAGCCGTATGCGCGTCTTTTGGAGTAAGATTGGTGTTGTTATTGCTAACCAACGCGTGTCTGGGAGAAGGAAGGGAATCAAATCAAGGCTGTGCTGATGGTGCATGTCACGTGAGCTAGTTAAAGATCCCTTGTTGTTGTTCTTATTGGTTGTTGGTTGTTGACTGTTGGCTGTTTGAAATCTTTGACGCGTCAACGATCCCTGTTTCGCAACTATTTCATCCTGGGAATCAACTTCATATGCTCCAAAGATCACGATGGAGCTCTGCGGCACATGCCAAGCATTCAACATTCAGGCTTTTGACGCCGAGACGTACGCGATAAGGGGATACAAGTTGCTTTCAGCTATCAATGCCGCCGAGTCTGGCTGCCCCTTTTGCTCACTGCTAGTTAAAGCGCGCTTTCCCCAGGGTCGGCGACAGGGTATGGGAGCATTTCTGCATTATTTGACGGACTGGATCTATATTCAGGCTGATCAAGATTGGAAGCGTCGGCTGGAGAGCCAATGCAGCCACAACGATAATGATAACAGTAGCCACAACTCGGCTGTCAGCAGTCCACTCGGGCTGACGAGATTGTGGGCCATTCGTACCCCTCGGCCACACGCCCCTCGTTTGGGCCTTTTTCAGGTTCTGGCCGACGAAGGTGAGGCAACCATGTGATCCTAGTTCCGGAGTCGACGTGGGTCATAGTTAACAATGAACTAGGTTCACCTGCAGCTATCAATGGCGATGTAATGGGACGATTACTAGACGCGGAAACCGGGTCTAATGGCCACGTTCAGATGCTGTCCTTTTGGCTACAACAGTGTCAAGAAGGCCATGAGGAATGTCGCTTATCGTTATCAGGCTCCCCTCTATTGAACCCAGAAGTGACTGATCTACCAAACCGATGTATTGAGGTCAGCCTCAACAGTGACGGGAAAAGGACTCTCAAACTTAGAGAAACTGGGGGTCGACGAGGGAAATACATCACGCTCACCCATCGTTGGATTCAACCCGATACCGTCAATGCCTCTACCATACGAGGCAACTACTCTGATAGGCTCCGTGGAAAAACGTTGAATGGTCTTCCGAGGCACTTTGAGGATGCTTTTTATCTTGCGTCGCAGATGGGCATACCATTCGTATGGATTGATTCACTTTGTATCGTCCAAGACGATGAACAGGACTGGACAATAGAGGCCGCAAGGATGGCAAAGTACTACCAAAACTCTTTCTTTACCATCGCTGGTTTCGGCGTTACCCGAGAGACTGGACTTTTCGCTGCTCCCGACCAGCATACTCCTCTTGATCTTGTCCAACTACCATATAGAGACCGAGAAGGCAACCACAAAGGCTACTTTTATGTACGTCAAGTCAATCAGCCAGACACCAAGGAACAATACGTCAAAGAAATTGCCCAATCCGACTTGTTGAGTCGTGGATGGATCTTCCAAGAATGGATCTTGAGCAGACGCGTTATCTGCTACACCAGAACGGCCTGTTTCTATCAGTGTCAAAAGTTTAATCCGCGCACCACAGCATCGAACGACGTTGACCTGGCTAGTTTGGAAGACGGTGATGCTGGCCTGTCTCTTAAGAATCTATTTAGACTGGACTTTTCAAAGTCGAACAAGAGCATCTTTGATAAATGGAGATTTGCTGTTCATACTTATTCTTCTCTGCGCCTTACGAAGGCTGGTGAGGATAGATTGACAGCACTCGCTGGTATCTCCGAAGAGTTTTCTATTGCTATTAACCGATCTGTGGATCCCGAATTACGTTGGCATAGCATTTACTTGTCTGGAATGTGGGCTGGGGACATTATAATAAGCCTCTTGTGGGAGATGGATGGTGTAAGCTCGAGTCGAAGGCTGAGTGGAATCCCTACATGGTCTTGGGCATCAGTCACAAATCCCGTCATATGGCAGAAGGATCATCGCCGGGTACCACCGTGGGGTGGTTGGAGCACTAAAGAGATCGGCAAGTTTCTTGGTCCCAAGAAAGCATCGGTTGATGAGCAATTATCGGTGTCTGAAAACGATCTCACTATAGACGCAGACTTGGACGGCCCAGTCACTCCGTCTAATCAGTTTGTCACACCGCAGTTCAATACGCTTGTCATGCAAGGAAAGCTTCTCAATGTCAGGGTAGACGGATTATTCGACTCAGACTCAGATTTGGACATCGCAGCCATCTTGTCGGGATATGAGATTGATCCAGAGCACAATCTTCAGACAGGGTTTACTACGGTTCCTGGGACAAGGACGCGAGAGTACTGGCGAAAGATAAGCCTTTCCCGGTTCCCTGATGATCTCTGTGGATGGGCATCGATCGATGACCTGGTTACAAGTTCAGAACCTCTGCTGCTAGATGTCCTAGCATTCCCGCTTACGAAAACAACTATGGATTACCCACAATTCGGCCTTGGCCATTTCTGGACTCCGCACCAGGCCTACAGCATCATCTTGCTCCGGCGGATAGCTGATGGTTCACCTTGCTTTGAGAGGATTGGTGTTGGGAGGATTTTCGGGGTAGAGACAGTAGATGAGTTGAAATTGGCAGAGGAAGCAAGGTTCTGGATGGTTTAACACTTTGTACCCAGACTTGTTGATTCTCTCTCAATGTTAGAATCAGGACAGCGTTCTCTTACGCTTCCTCTATTGCTATCTTACTAATAAACAAGACGCTTCTCGTCTACCAGTACCATCCTGATCTCAAGGAAGCAAAAACCGCGGCTTATGGAAGCAGGTTCGGTTTCCTTCTAGCGCTCAAGGAGTAATGGGAACCACAGATTGGGATTGCCATGAGAAAACCGTGATTGGCCTATATGGATCCCATCAGGCTCACATGTTCGGTCTCTTCCATTGACTACTACATTTTCCGTCTTCCGGAAGGGTTTGCAGTACTGAGGGTAGCATTTAAGCTTTTTACCGATGAGTTGTTGGCAGTGGCTAACCTGGAGTAAAACGCTCTGCCGACACTCTTCCCAATTCTACGTTGTACCACTAATCGCTTCGCGCCAAAGAGTGCGCCATCTTCCTGGAAGCCAAGTCTCGTATGGTTCCGTCACACGCTATCAAGAACTTCGAGATCTAGAAGTACAAATTTGAAAGTGACAAGAATCCACATGAGATGATAAAGTTGCTTATTGAGGAAAATTCGCACAACACTACGTCTTTTGGCCCGTGCGTGGGAGAGCCTCCATGTGGCTCGCGTGTCAAGATGGGGCCATCCTGAACAATTGCTACCAGGAGAATAAATGGGCGCAGCAGCATCACTTTCTCGATTGGTGCTAGACCACATTCGCATGGCTTGAAGGCCAGTGAAATTAAATAGCGATATTTTGACGAGAAACCTGGTCCCGTGCTACGATCCTTGTACACAGAGCCCAGGTCAGCGCTGGTAATTGCGACACTGCCAGGAGTCGATGTACGGCCCAGATCTGGGGTAACGGCCAGGGGTAACTCAAACAAAAACCTTTGCGTGTCATCTCTGCCCATGCTAGTCATGCATCGCATCAACTTCACAAACAGGCTTAGCGACCGACTGTCTAGATCGACATTTACCCCGAGCGTTTTCTCAAGCAAGGTGATAGACCACTATTTATACATCAGTTACCAGTCATCATCCTGTTGGTATATGCTTTCGTTATAAAATATTGTTCCCACATGACTCTTGTGGCGAGCTGTATAGTCCCGAGTCGTCTAGCGCCTGGACCGAGACGTAATTTGAGACGAACAGGACTCAATTCTCCACTATTCTTATCAATTGAACAAGCTGTGACCTTGGAGCCTGGAACTGACTCGGGTAACGACGTGTAACGGAGGCGTAATGACTCGGCTCCCAGATCTTATCTGGCACGCAATGAGAAGATCTTCGCATTTTTCCCTAGGCCTCAATCTCGAAAAAGATCTGCTGCATGTGCTTGAGTAGATTCCTGAGCATGGACGCTGCGTTATTGACAGAGAGCCAGGGAATGAAATTGCTGTAGATTGCCACTTGGCTGCTCTAGGCAGTTAGCGAAAACATCGAATAGATCCAGAAAACCAGCATGACACAGGTCACACCATCAGCATTTTTCTTGATATTGAGATCAAGCGAAACGCAATCCTTACAATGAGTTCACCTTTTTTGGGTTAGTATCGGTGGTAGATTCAGAAGAAACTCGGAAACGTAAAAGTCCGAATATTGTGAGGCATATACAAGGAACGGGTGCCAAGTTTGTTTGCAGATCCCGGTCGGCAACCATGTGTGGATCACCGCCCAGGGGCTCGGACAGCAGCACGCACACGATGGTTGTGCAAACGAGCTCTCTGACAGGCGCTGATGTTCAATCGAGATCCTGGTCCTTGTAAGAGTGATCGGTAAGATATTACAAAACCAAGACAGGGACAAACATGATCTCCTTCCCTGCATCAAACTCAATGAATGTTCCAGAGCAAGGAAATTGAGTGTGGGTGAATATGAATCGCATGAATTGTTTGGATAGTGGAGAAGCTTGTGTTTAGGAAAATTGGTCTGACAGCGTCAGCCCTGCTAGAGCGGGAGGTTTTGAACCAACCAATGTCCAGCCGCCTGTCATAGCTAGCGACCGGTAATGTCATTCTATTACCGCTAGTTTAAAAAAGGAAGGCATGGGACTAACTCGGGGCTTTGGCTCCGGACCAGAGCCTATCACGCGCGGTAGTCTCACATGGGGATGTGGGTTAAGGCTGAGCTAGTCATCCAAGACAGCACTAGAGGTCTTCAAACTAGCGAAAATAAGCATAGTCACGCTCCTTTACGTAGATGAGCAGTGAGAATTCATGAAACTCGTGGCAAAAGCCCATTAATCAAACGAAATCTTCTGAAACGTTCCGCATACGCGCCAAAGTGAGTGGACGGGGTTGCTCACGCGTTTCGACATTGACGGTTCCATGGTCAGGGAACATATCCATCGCTTCTTTCAGTATTAGTTTCACGGCTCTTTTTGAAAACAAGAGTGCACTACTGCCGAGTATTCGTATTTGCAAAATAACTAGAAGCAGGAACAAGGTGTTGATACCAGGGTGTATTTCTAGACCATGTGCTGAATAAAGATCGGCGCTGATCAACGTCTTTTACATATAATAAGCATCAAAGTCGGGCTAGTAGCAGATCACCCACAACTTCCCCTTCCTGTCAGCCGCAGAGACACTAGCTCATGTGAGTTAAACGTGGGGGTGATCTTCAGGTCCGAGTCAGTTGTCATCCTTGTCCTCTTACACCACTAATCTTCAGTGTGGAGTTTGCCTCCGGAAGGTAATACGATCCGCGATTGGTCCAATGGATGTAAATATGTGATTTGCATGACATCCAACACGCACGTCGTTTTCCTCATTTTTTTCCCTCTTGTAACCGGTTTTCCGGATGAGCCCCGTACATCTTATGTCGACTCATATATTACAGGGAAGCAGAGTAGTGGCAGTCTTCAGATTGGCGCTATTGCCTGTGTATGTAGATCTGACTTAAGGCAGATTAGTTATGCGAATCTAGCACCCCGTGAGCTTCGGTCCACTCTTTGCTGGAGCCCCTTTCTACTTGCATATTTTTGTTCTTAAAGACCCTCTTGTACAGAACTCTGTAACCATCTGCGCGTCCTTTTGTCCGCCCGTGGCTTCATAATCAACCATGGTGACTACATCGGCAGCATCAGCGATCAGCGCTATAGAGCGCACATGCTCTGTGCCGAGCCTCATTGGCTCTCTCTTCATTATTGTTACCTTCTGTTCTTCGAAGCTATTTCACAAGCCCATTAGCCGAATGCTTTTTTACGCTTCTTTCGGAAACATGATGAGTAACGTCGCCACACTCATGTCCAACAGTTTCACAAGTCGACCCGATTCTGCTGGTTGCCAAACGCAAGCTTTTTTAATCGAGACGTAAGTACTCTAAAATTAATACACATAATCTGATGTGCTACTCGGTTACTCATCATTTGCTAGATTCATGTTTGCGGATGTGTTTTGGGCCCTGGCTATGGTTTCCAACGTATACCTCACTTTCTACTGTCGATTCGATGGCGCGAGGCTACGTAAAATAGAGCCAATTCATATCGCTCTATGTTATGGTATTCCTTTCATTATAGCCATTACCTTTGTGTTTGTAAGGAAGAACGGTGCTCGCGCATACGGGAATGCGAACTTGTGGTGCTGGCTTACCGTCGAGTGGGATGCTTGGCAGCTTGCTACTTACGGACTGATATGGTAAATTATCCCCGCCGTTCCTTTACCATTCTCTATGGTCCCGCGATATGTTCGTCATAAACATTTCTAACATATTCCAGGCTTATCATACTTATCGCCTTCAGCATTTACGTCCGTGTCGGTTTTACTATTTATAAATGGAGGAGTCGCTTGAATGGCTTCTCAAACTCGAACGACTTGAACACTTCGTCCCACGCCGCACCGAACCAGGACCCTTCGGGCATTGCCAAGACCACTAGTATCACCATTACAACACTAGATTTTGGTCCACCCGGTTTCGATGAGCCTTCTCGACCGACAACGAGACCCGAGCCAGTTCATTCAGCAGGTGTTTACGCTGGTCCTGCTCCGCCCGTAGCGAATCCCTCCGACCAACCAAACATCAAGTCCCAGCATTCGGAACGCAGGAAACGCAACCCAAGTGACGAGGCAGCTGTCTCCTACGCCAAGGTCGCCCTTTTGTTCTTCACAGCGATGCTTATTACTTGGATTCCCGCGAGCGCAAACCGTCTGTATATTCTTATCGACGGCAAGGCATCTGCACAGTTGGGATATGTAAGCGCATTTGTACTTCCCCTGCAGGGTTTTTGGAACGCTTTGATTTACTATTATACCTCCCGAGCCGCGTGCAAACAGGCTATTGCAAGTCTGCGGACCGGGTCCCGTCGCCTCGAGGAGAGCGATCCAAACGGGTCCAGCTTTGCCGACAGCGATAACAAACAGGGTTATCAGCTGGAGCGGCTGAGATCTTCCAAAAGAACGCATGATTCTGGAGATACAGAGAGCACAACATCGCTAACGGCGAGAGTTTGAGGATCACGTTCCATTATGGGTTTCATATGTTAATCTAGTCATCGTACTCAGTTATGTTCTTGTTTACAAATTAATATCATTTGTTCTTAATCTTAAAGCCCTTTATAACTACCTCTTGTGATTCTTTCTTATAAAGCTTCCATCTACTGGAGTTTCATAGTGCTTATGGCCGCGGGGATATCCTCAGGTCAGGGTAGTTGGGTGTTGGATCGTCCAGACATCATGCCAACTATTCTCGCTACCCACAAGGTCTGTTCGGGTTGGTCACGACTCAAATGTCGTAGGGTTCGTAAACAAGCTTTAAGAATCAGTCGAATTGCTGACACCATCATGAGACCTTTGAATTTCCATGTCCCTATGCGAGGAGTATCAACTACTGCTACGTTAACAAACATATACTTGCTACTACAGTCTGACAGTCATAAAATGCTACTGCAGGTGAATATTCTATACTGATAGTGTTTTAACAGATTGCTATAAGGTTCTCGTAACTCGAACCAATCGTCAAGAAGCTCTTGATCGTTGACTTTCCCCACCTTCGCGTTGTATGAATGGTGATCAGAGTCATAAGACATGTATGAGTGGATACACAAAAGCATGCAAGCTGGAGGTACTAAGCCTGCCACTTGCTAGGAGCTACACCATTTATGGTGATGAAGTCGACAGGACAAGTTCGAGGTGGGGGTTCTGGACCTGGCGGAGCATTTGACCTGAGACTTGCATTACTCGATTAGGTCAAGTAAAACCAACAGTATGCTTTTCGCGGGGGGACGATCGCTTCCGCGCCACTGGGCAGCGGTCATTGGAGGAGATGCAAGCCTTGATAAATATCAAAATCTCGCGTGATACATCAAGACATTTCCAAAAACATCACATTCCTCCCACAGGCTGACTGGTGATCACTGCCCGAGCTAGAGTAGCAAAGACAAATAGCAGAATACGGTCCCTTCCTATCCCTGTTTACGGGCATTTTCAAGTGCCTCTCTTTTGGGCTACACTTCCTCTGGCTGGCTGAATATCCAGATTCGGGCTACCAAGGGTTCAAGTGGCTGGCTGAAAGCACAATGTAGTTGAGAAGCGTAGCAAACTTCAACAATCAGGCCACTGGCCAGGTCGAGATCATCTCCGCATAACGCCATGTCTCGTTTCGTGAGTTCACATCTACGCGAGGAAGCTGAGACGGCTTCAGTAACCATGAGTTCCACCTCGCATTGCCTGACAGCGACGATCTATGGGTATACTTCATTTGAATGCACCAGCAAACATATATAACAGCAAGCTCGCCGTCCACTTTCTCAACCAGCATCATCACTCAACATCCTCACCATCTCATACTCATCTCATACTCATCTCAACCTCATTGCACAATCTTTGAAATCATGGCATCCGATCCAATCAAGGAATTCATTGGGATGCAATACTCCCGTGAAGGAAGTGAATACGAAAAAGGGGACTACAATTTCTTCAATGAACAGTACGCGACTTCATCTTACATCGACGTGCTCGATAAAGACAAGAAGCCAATTCATGACTTGAATCCGGCTCACATCTTCAGACCCAAGAACGATGAAGACGGCAAGTTTGTCATTAAACATACCAATGAGAACAAAATCGGCATCGCCATCAAGACCGGCGGTCACCAGTACAGTGTGGCATCTTCTTGTGGAGACAAAAACGTGCAGCTTGATCTCAGCAACACGTACAAAGACTTGAAGATCATCGACAAGCCAAAGACCAAGGTCGCTGATGACAGAGTTCTTGTCTTCGCCGGCGTCAGAAATCATCTACAGGACTTTCTGGCCTATCTCAGCAGCCATAAGCTATTCGTTCCTACAGGACAATGTGCTTACGTATGCCTTGATGGCCATGGCCAGACCGGTGGTTATGGCCAACTTGGTCGCAGCTTCGGTCTTCTTGGTGATTACATTACCGATATTCGTTTGATCAACCATGAAGCCAAAGTCGTACACGTCAATAAGGATGAAGACGCCGAGCTTTTCAATGCTATTCGCGGTGGCAGCCCAGGAAACTTTGGTGTCATTACTCACTATGCTATCGCGGCATTGAAGGCCAAGAGCTACATGGGAATTGCAAACACAATCACAACTTGGGAAAGTCCAAAGCCACAAAAGGCCCAAGGACCGCTTGCAATCAAGGCTGCCTGGATCTACAATGAGGAAGTCCTTAGAAAACTTCTGAGCACCGTCGCTAGAATGTCTGACGAGGGTACTACACCCCGTGGGTTCGACCTTTGTGTCAATGTTCTCAGCTCGGAGTTTGACATCGTCAACATATTTCCTGCACTCAAGAATGATGAGGAGTGAAAAGGACTTTCAGGACAAAATCTCCAAATTACCTCCGCCCGTCAAAGATCTGCTAGGTGATGCGGTGCTTCCTCTCATCATCCTTTATGCACAATGGTGTCCCGTTGGCGATCATGAGAAATATGACGAGAGTGTCGATGCGTGGTTCCAGAAATTTCGAAATTTGAACGATGCGAAGTTTTATATCTTGAGATTCGGCGAGCTTCGTGCGGACATGGCTACTATCGTGAGACTCTGGCTGTTTGCGAAACGGAGGGAGTTCGAGCGGCCATACGTCAAACGAACCTATGCCACCAACTCTAGAACTCTCGGCAAGGATGGCTGGGTTGACGCCCTTGTCAACAGACTGAAGAAGATCTGCGATCCCTTCGAGAAGCTAGATGACGCGAACGAGAAACCGGTAGATAATCCACGCTGGGACAACTGTAAGCTCTCGGCTCAAATCCAGTGCTTCGGCGGAGATGACTCAATGTTCTATAAAAACCGCAACAATGGAGCCCTCTACAGTTGGAGAGATTCAACTGTTCTTCAGACTGTGGATTGTTGGTATCGGAACAGAGGCGAGGAAAAGTATGAACTATCGCAGAAGCTCGCAAATGAGTGGCAAACGGAAAATGACAGCGTCATGATTGGTGCTGATAGCTGCTTCAGCAAGACCGACAGACGAGTCCTTTGGGGCTCCTGGGGTGATTGGGATATGGCTAAGCCTGAAGTCTGGAAGACTTATTATGAAGATGAGGCCAAGTATCGGAGCCTCGGCAAAGTCAGGGCGGCAGCAGATCCACTGGGTATCTTTACTGCTAATCCATTTGCCATTGCGCGCCAAACCTAGCTAGTGAAAGCCTATCTAAGCTGCTCATATTACAACACTATGTTTCCATTTAATATTAATCACCTCAGTCAAGTATATGTGGTAAGAACGAGGTCTGCTAGAGAACTTCTCATGTTGAGTTTATTTAATTTGACATTCTGAACCCCGACCTTGGACCAGATACAGGGTTTATTGAAGATAGACGCTCACTGAAAGCCCTGCGAGAAGCTCGCTGCGACTAACTACGTACTGATTTCAGGCACCATGTATCTTCATCATTGATTTCTCCACGCCATCCTCTGAAAGATAGGTGAAAACCTTCGTCCGTTGGTCTCCCTGCAATTGGATTGTCTCTCCTGATACTTCGTCCTTGATTATAGTCCCGAGGCAACCTCAACTAGCCTTAGTAATGACCTTGAAAAGTCCATCTAGACAGGGTGGCCTACCAAATTCGCGTCTGAGATCCTTGAGGAGGGTTTTGGCCTCATATTTCTCTGGAAGACCCTGTATCGTAGTCTTTGACATCCGTGTGCCGGTCTTACTTTGTATGCGGATGTGAATGTATCGGGTTTTGTGGACGTCTAAAGGACCGCGTTAGTAAAAAGAATATTAAAACTCGCGCGTGTATGAGGCAATGAAGAAACAAAAACGATGTCTATGCATTACCGGCCTCTCCCAACGACATAAACGCTGGTTGTCTCATTCGAGGAAAATTCGCGACTATTTTACTTTCTTGATACGCTCGGTCCTGCTCTGCAGCCTCTTAATGCAGGTCCTCACCTTCTCCATCGGACCCCTCGTCAGCGAAGGGGTCCACCACTTTCAACTCTTCGATCAGAGGGGAGGTCATGATTGAGAGTGAGATGGCATATAAGCTGCACTGGTTGGTAAAAGATGTCGTAGAGGTCGCCGCTTTATAACCTGGAGAGAAAAGTCCCCTGAGCCACTCCACCACGTAGTAGGCTTGTGCACTTGGCCTGAATCAGCGAGATCGACGGATTGATGTCATTCTTGTGTGAGACCCATGTATGTCAGCCCGTGCGCACAGTAACAAACTCGAATCAGGGATAACACAAATATGGATTGGAGTCACATAGCCAATTGACTCCAAGTATCGATCCAATTCAGCTGAAGTCTGGTCGAAACTATCTAGAGCGACTGACGGCAGTAAACAATCTAGCCAATCTGAAAAATCAAGCGCAGATGGGACATGCATATCGACCAGCAGTCATTTCTACGTATCACAATAGGGCGTTAGCCTGGCCCAGCGTGTGAAATGCCTAGTTGTCATACCTTGTCACCCAGAAACCTGCTATGAGCCGCAGTTAGGGTTCGTTAGTCTTCAGTTACCCCTCCCCGACTCTTCTGAGACATTTTAATTAGAAAAGGTCAACTTCTGGCTACTGATGAAGCGGCCAGGAATCAATTGTCGACCATCATTGTTCATATTCTTGGAATTTGATCACAGTTGGAAGAATTGAACCATCCTAGTCCGAACAAATTCGCTATTAGAACAATGCCTGATCAAGCAGCCCGGTCTCCTGAAAGGGCTAAGCCACCGCCACTAGTAGAAATGCAATATAGTGCTGAAGTGGCTGGCTGAAAATAATTCTTCTGATTGAGGAGAGGGGTACACTGTGTGGTATGTGCTTCGTTTATAGAAATACGCCGGCTGCTTCCTGCGACTAGATCCGAGTTCCTGAATTTGAAGGATCGAAACATCTACCTACTGTTGTCTCAATTGCTCGAATACACCCACAGTCTATTCGTTTGCACCTCGTGTCTGTCAATTTTGAGCATATTATCACCATGCCTACCTCCATCCCCTACGACCCAAGCCTGACTCTGATGAGTGTTGTCGATGAGACAGCACTCAACAACCTGATCGATATCGCAGCCCTGCAAGCACCTGTCGATGCGGCACAAGATGCTCTCAACTCTCTCATCGCATCAAAGCGGAGCTTGACTTTGACCAAGACCGAACTCCGGAACCTCGGCATCCCGACTGATAACTTAGACAAGGAGTTGGACAAATTGAACGCTGCTGTCGACAGAGCTGCGGGTGACTACGCAAAGGCTAAGATGACCGCCGAGCCGCAAATCATGCAGAAGCGGAAGATTATCCGTTCTATTCACAAGGAAATCGAGAGTCCGGTAGACTACTCGCGCAGCCAGATCAAGAATATGCCCCTTGCCAACGACAGCATGAACATGGATGTCCAGTATTTTTCTTTCGACACCAAATCTCAAAGTTCAGCTACATACAGCGCCCAAATCGCCTCCTACGTGTCTGGGACTGTAAGGGGTGTTTTTGGAGTCCAGAAGTCCATGGACATCGGTACTGCAGCCTCACATCAAGTCAGTCACCAAGTCAGTCAGCATAGCATTGCAGGAACCCTCGTCCTATCCGTGAGCTGCACCCACAAGAATGCAGCCATAATGGCCCCATTTGTTTTGAATGTGGACAAGGCCGTCAAAGTTTGGAATCACCTGTTTCCCAGTAGTAAGCTGGACCCGACCAGCGGCTCAAGCATGATGCAGGTTGCCATGAGCGAAAGTCAGGAAGACAAACAAAAGTTCTCCATCGTTTCCGGCACCACGTTTGGATCTATCTTCGTTGGCATGGCCCATGTTCTGAACACATCGGACACCTCCACTTCAGAGTCTATGATGGCGGCTGCAGCGTCTATGCAAGACTCTATGGAGGCGGGTAGTTGGTTCGCCAACCAGAGTGGAAATGTTAGCTTGGATTCCAAGTTTGCTAGTGACGTCAAGAACCTTCTCAGTCAGCAGAATGTCCAATCGCATGCAACAATACTTACCATGGGCGTGGATCTTTCTATGACGGCCAGTGAAGGGTCCAGAATTGTTGAAGGTTTGACGAAGCTCGACACCGAGTCCAACATGGCAGCCGTGATAAGCATCCAGGACGTGGACGTTTCTGACCAAGCTTCGGTACAGTCGTCGGCCGAAGAAGCGCGAATCAGTGGTCAGGCCTCTGAGATGCAAGACCAGAATACCGAGCCAGTAATGAGTGCTGTGGATATCATCGGCGATAGCAAGAACAGAGTCCTTGATGTCAGTTCAATGATCACAGCCTTGGACGATTACCTGAAGAAGGCTGCTGAAAGTGTAGCCGGAATCCCCATTAACTATTATCTCAAGGAGATTGATCAGAAGATGCTGGCACAGATGTGGATTTCCAAGTACTTTCCTGGTAAATTCGTGTCTAATCAAGTACGATGATACTGGGGTCTGAGGTCTTACCGTTGAGGAGGGTAAATAGTTCAGGAAGCTGGGAAATGTGCCGACATTGTTATCGCTTTTTCCCAGATGCATCAGGCGAGGCACCACTTCTAGTAGCTAGTCTATTCTGTAACTAAGAAATATTATAGACTTTTCATCAGGTAATCGATATATATTTAACGTATTTGATAAGCGAGCGTGACAGATAAGTGAGCGTGACACCCCACTTTTCACCTTATAAATCGGTTTTTAAAAGCTTATAAAAATACTACATTGAGGTTAAAATAACTAGAAATTTAATAGCATATATATAAGTCTGAAATCAAGCTATTATAATTTTCTTAAGATTTTTAAAAAACTATATATAGCTATAAACCTTAAAGTATATATATACTGTGAAATATACTGTATTAAAGCTATTTCTTATTTAAAGAAAATACCTAAAAATATTTTAAAATTATTTCTATGACCTTTTAACTATACTATTTTAAAGAAAAATCTTATTTAAATTTTAGCTATTTTATTTAGGGTAAGAAATCATATAGGGTAGGCTCCTTTTAGCGGCACAGTATATTGTCTTGCTCGCTTGTCTGTCACGCTCGCTTATCAAATACGTTAGTCTATTATATTTTTATTATAATTTATCTTAAGAAGGTTAAGAATTTTATCTAATTTACTTATCTATCCGGTCCGCTTA
>JAAGWP010000257.1:0-91678 GCA_013266165.1 Fusarium graminum
CCTCCAGTGCTCAAGGAGCTCAGGCACCTCGCTTCCCCTCCTCCACCCCCTCCTGCCCCTCTTCAGCACGCTCAGAGATCTCAACAGGCGGGCGCAGTTGCGTCGGGAATGATTGAGATTGTTATGGATGACGATTTATCCTCTGGCAATGACCAGGCTTCCGAGGCCAGCCCTCCTGCTCCAGCTTCTTACAAGGGCCATAGCCGAGGTCGGAGCATTGGAGACAGCAGCATCTCAGGCCGTCTTCACAAGGCCACTGAGCGACTCCGATCCGCCAGTCGTAGCCGCAAGGAATATGTTCGATCTCCCCCCTTTGAGGCTCCATACGAGAGTATCCCGATGCCACGACAGCTCAAATCCCCCCCTCCGGTGTCATATAACCCGGATGTTCTGCGTTCACCGATCGACTCTAGGAACAAGCACTTGTCAACTGGCCTGCACCGGAACGAGATGATCTAGGATGTCTCTCGCGACCTCAGTCAGCGCGTGGTGCATTATTTCCTTCCTTTCTACCACTCACTATAAACTTTATTTACATTCTTCGGATCTGTGCATGGCGATTGGCGTTTTCTACACTCTGAAGTCGATACTTTTGCCCCCATCGGGCTTCGCATTCAAGTGCGTTGTACTTCTTCACCTTCCTATGGAAAGAGACGAATTACAAAAACTGCTACGTCTTACTTCTTTCTCCTATTTATTTCTTGCTTAAAATCACATTTTGGATCCATCAAGGCCAGTTCTTGCAATTTGGCAGGGACACTGATGGAACGTGCACGACTTTACAATTCTTTGGCCGGACCATCGTGGTTCTTACACACCCTGGCCTCAAATACTTTCAGATTATGTTTGAAGATGATGGAAACGATACTCATGTTATATCTTTTCAAATATCACATCCGTGTGGATGTCAGGGGTGGATATACGGGTTATTTGGGCCAACGGGTGCCACGAAAGAGCAAAAGGGATATAAACAGGGACTAACGTAGCGACTGCTTTATACAATGCTGCCTCGCGGCACTTGTTTCAGTTTTTTGTGAAATGGGGGTATGAAAAGAGATTTGGAATAGGGGAAGATGGATACTTGGGACGGTTAAATATGAAACGGAGATGCATCTTGATTCCCCAGGAGGGTTTTTTTTATTTTAGTATTTACGAATTGAATGAACATGTTGCGTTGAAACATCATGTGGTCTACAACGTGTTGACTCCATCTTTTCTGTATGTCTTTCTTTTCGACGTCCTGCGCATGGAGGGAGACATGCACCTTGACGTGATGAAATAAGTTGGTGATTGCTTCATTCGTCAACGACGATTTCATGGGAGGGTTCGAATTCCCACAACATCAATAGCACAACATCTCATGCGTAATAAAAAGGTATCAAGAGCTTTAGCAGTTATCGGCATGCTCTTGGTAAAAATTTTACTTGTCATCACAAAAGCAGCTCGTGCATTAAAAAATGCAAAAAACACAGTTGACTGCTCCATCTCAACCACTTACCATCCCAAATCCCTCCGCACGACGTGTTCCCACCCGCCACGCGACGGGGGAGAGATCTCTGCAGAGTGAAACCTCCCTCAAGGGTCATCTCCAGTGCTTAAGGCTGCAAATTCCAGCATCGTGAGTTACCTGCACGAGTGGGCAACCACCGCAGCGTTCGAGCGGGGCGCGGCGAAGGGCTGGAGGTGCGAGCACAACCAGAATTGGGATGGGCGGTTGAGCGGGTTTGAGCGCCTTCACCGTTAGACCATTACAGTCGAGAACCACTGCTTTTTTTATAACCTATATACTATTGCACCAAAGCAATGGCTCCACTATGTCTGGTGGGGTAAGGGCGCTATAACACCTGTGGCTTCACTGACAGCTTACAGGGCAGCTAAAATCGTCTAGAGGTAATCAATTTGTAGTCTCTTCTACAGCCATAATCCAATGGTTTCAATGCTACATATGCCCGCATTACAACAATAACTGCCAATTTCCAGAGGACCGTCATGAGGAACCATTAACTCAACCTCTACTCTATTCCTCCACCTTTCACGACAAGTTTCTCACGATGCTTTCAATACCTGCCCGTCTTGACATTCGTCATCCCTCGCCGACGACCGCCGAGTTCACCGTCACGACCCTTCGACCGCTTCCGCCAGCAATACATACTCTACTCCTCCTTTCCCGTCTTCTTCTCTCGATCTTCACTATCCTGCTCCTCCATGCGCGCATCACCCTTCATCCGCTCCTCGTTCGCGCCGCACCATCTCTTCTCAAGATTATACCGGCCTCATACCTCCGCGCACCAACCTCGTTGGTTGCTCTCGCACAGAACATACCACTATCTGTCCTCGTTCCCGCAAGTATAGCTGTTCTATGGCTGTCTAGTCGGAGGGGCTATGCAAGCGAGAGTATTCTCGTAATGAGAGGACTGGGTGTGCAGACGAGTGAGAGCCCGGGGAGCTATCTTGCTGGTACGGCAACCAGATTTATCCCGACCGAGAAGATCCAAGATATTCTTGTTAATGAGGCGTTCCTTGGATTCGAGGTGCGGTACTACCTCATTGTTATAGTTGAGGGTGAGGACGATGTGGTCGTTGTGTTTCCAGGCTTACTGCCGCGAAGGAAGATTGTGGAAGAGGTATGGAGGGGTGTTAGGAGATGCTTGTACGAGAGTAGGGCAGAGGAGAAACCCCAAGCTTGAGCCGATTACATCCATAGGGGAGCGATTGTTACATTGCATGTGCTTGGCTTTATGTTTACACGACTTGAATCCCGACGTTCTTATGGGCCAGCAAGGACGGTATCTAGCGTCTACTCATCCATGGCCTCGTCCGCCTTTCGCTTCCCAATCCCTCTCTGTGTTCGCATATCTTCTGAACTGGCATACCCCTTTCTGATAGCATATCTCTCGTTCTGCTCTTCGGGGGACTGCAGTTTATCCTTCTTCAACATTGGCACATAACGACCACCCATACGTCCAATATTCCCGCCTTCGTAGACAACGACGCTGTTCGCCTGTTTCCCTGTAGGTTCGGGTCGAGCTACATGACGTGAGGGATCGTTACTGCGTTGTGTTGAGACGAGCTGCAGGAGTTGGTTGGAGAGTAACTCATCCAACTTGCGCTCTCGCCAATGTGCCCACATTCCGTCCATGACACCAAAGGGGCCAGGCTTACTCAGTGCAGGGTCATCTGCAAGATATACCCAGTCGAGTTCATCTGTCTTCTTAGCCATGGGGTCGACAGGGGCAGAATTCAGGCCAGGGAAGATGCAGTCCCAGAGAACCAGGGGCACTTCATCAGCCATGACATAGTTCGGCTTACACGGGGTCGCAGCAACATCAAGCAAGGTCGTTACAACATCTGGTTTCTCCAACCGCTGGCCTGCTAGGAAGAGAACAGCCACCATGTGGCGGATCTGGTGCCACAAAAAGGCAGAACCTCGAACATTGAATGAATACACCTTGGGATACACAGTACCGTCTGACGGCAGGCCTCCAACTGGTGTAAACTGCGGCCCGGAGAGATATGGTAAAGCCGAGCTCACATCGCGGACTTCTTCGATATCAGCCTCATAGATGGTGCGCACAAAGTTCGTAATCTGCTTTCCAGGGTCGATCTTGCAGAAGTTACGGAAGTCATGCTCGCCCTCGTAACGCTTGGCTGCCTCACGCATCGCTTCAATGTCAAGCCAGCCGTTCTTTGCACCGCCAGCATTGGGCTCCGGAGTAAAGGCCGGCTGTGTAAAGAAGTAACGGTACTGGCGCTCACGGCATGAGAAACGAGCGGAGAAGTCTGGTGGCGGGGAGGGGCACCAGGCAAGGATACGGATATCAGGAGGTAGAACTCGGTTGAGCAGTCGAGGGTATTGGAGTTCGTCTTTGACATCATCAAAAGGCGGCGGATTGTTCGCTTCCTCTTCTTCTTCATCCACGTGCTCTCCAGATTGTTCATCGACAACCATTGCCTCGCCAGACTCACTTAGACGCTGCTTCTTCTTTGGCAGGGGTCTGTTGCTTCGGACTCGAAGGCCGATGACCTGTCCAAAAGCACTGACACCCTTATCCGTGCGGCCACATTTTGAATACTCGCAGCAGTCAAAGTCAACGACTCTCTCGTCATTGGGGAAGATTAGACACGCCTTGGTGAGGGCATTCCACAGTTCCTCTTCGATAGAAGGAGCGTTGGCCATGGCCTGGAACTCAAATCCGCCGTAATTTTTGCCCAGATATGCAAGTTTCAAAGCGATGTATCGAGTTGAATACTTGTTTGGGTCCATCTTTCGCTTTCCCTTTGGTTTCGTCGCCTTTGCCTTGTCTCCCTCCTCATTTTGAATTTTAACCTCAGTCTGTGGTTTGGGCTCCGGAGCAGGACGATTTTTCAGCTCAGCCTCAAGTTCCTTCACTTTTTGGATGAGACCATTTTTGGTCCATGACTGATAATTCGACTCGCTAGACATGGTGCGGTTCTTTGCAGTTTTTCGCTGCACACGAGGTTCTGGTGACTCACCACTTGAAGAACTGTACGAGATTTTGTGTTGAGAATGAGAATGAGAATTAGATCGAATTTGAGACCCGTTTACTACAATTCCGAGCGGACTTTGGAGCCCAAGACAGCGGCCAAAGGGTCTCATGAAGTTGGTGGGTTCTAATTTTGGGCGATTAATATGCAGGCCCATGGTTCATTAGTTTTCTTGGAGAAGGGCTTTACTGCAGTTCAAGATGTGGCTTGTCAGCGAGATGTGGCTGTGCCCTCTCCGGCGCCACCTCACAGTTGGGGGTTTAGAGATAAGTTACGTACTGCTCTCATCTCATCTCTATCTCTAGCCGCACATTTAACAACGCCATGCTCGCTCATCTCGAGAGGACCAATCTCTAATACATTAACTCTCATTTCCCACCAGTTTCAACAGACCTGAAAACTCTGCGTGCACAAAATGGACCCCGAAGTGATTAAGATTCTCCTTGTAGGTGATGAAAAATGCGGCAAGACTACGTTCCTTTCGTATGTAGAATCCAACTCATTTGTTGATTGATGAATATCTCATGCTAAGTCCCATGTCTCCAGCCGACTCAGTGCGGGCGAAGGCGTCAACCCCATTCCCATGCTCCGTGATATCGATCAGCCTTATATCTTTGGTATCAAGACCGGAAGCAAACAGTTTCAATTCCAATTCTTTGATACATCCAGCCCTGACAATTGGAGGACCCTGGACCCTGATGCCATTGTCATTTGTTTCGATATCAGCCAACGACTGAGTCTTATCAACATGCAAAGATATGTAGGTGTTTTATCATCTGTCTTCGAGACAGACAGAGCAATAGCTAAGACTCAATAGTGGATCGACCAAGTCAAAAAGTCGTTTCTGCGAATCGATACCTTGCCTCTCATCATCCTCGGGCTGAAGCGCGATCTAAGATCAGAGGATGACCCAAACGGAATTATCTACCCGCAAGAAGCGTATCAGGCCGCGCAGACCCTCAGAGCGGATCGGTATGTGGAGTGTTCGGCAGTGACGGGGGAACTGTTGAAGCTGGCATTTGAGGATCTATGCAAAACAGCCATGACTCCAACAACAGGCGCCAAAAGTCAGAGCGCAAGCACATGCACCATGATATGAGCTTTCCGGAGTAACAATGCATTTGGGTCAATGTTAGAATTTGTGGACGGGTAGTTTGGCGTTATATGTGGTAAACCAAGGACTCAGGCAGCGGCGTCGTTCATAGAGACATCAGCGCCACCTTCCTCTTCGGCACCCTCTTCAGAGGCAGGGAACTGGCCAAGGACTTCCGCGATGATGTTGACTATGGCTTCCTGCTGCTCCTCGTTGAAGCGCTCAGTCATCTCCTCGACAATCGTGTTGAGAGCAGCGACAGAGGCGGGGCGCAAGTTGATTATCATGACAACTTCACCCTTGGCAAGGTTGTAGGGCCGCAAACGCTGAAGAAGGGTGGAAATACAGCCTTGGGAGTAGGGCAGCGGCTCTTGGCTCAGAGGACCAGGATTAGTGCGGAGATACTGGAGAAGCTGGAATAAATGTCAGATAAATCCAGTTCCTACACGTGTTCTTGATAGTCTCTTTGGTGACCGAGCCTTCTTTTGAAGAAAAATCTTACCTCGCGAACCACCGTCTCCAAATTTGGGGGACCCCGACGCTTAGCGTCCTTGTATCGCTCGCGCTGTTCCGTGACATGCTGATAGACCTCATAGTTTGTGAGGACGGCCGCCTGCGATTCAATGACCTTCATGGCTGCAGGTGAACTGTGTGAGATCTACCAATGTAAAATAGTGAAGGGTCTGTCTGATCTGACCTGACGGTGGAGAGGAATAGTTGAGGCTCTGTGCTGGATAAAAAAGAGAGATTCCATTTTGGCCAATTAGAAGGCTGGATCACAGCAAGGGGTAAAGCTATTTCAGTGGATGGGGGCCTGGAAAGGCCTGTCGGTCCTTGTAAGGCGTTTCAAGACGAGAGGCTTTTGTCTTGTTTTTTAAGTTTCTTTTTCCTTTCTTTCTTCTTTTGATTTGCCCAGCTGCAGGTGAGCTTATTCTTTATAATTTACCCGATCTACTGCGTTGTGTAAATTTCGAGATTTGACCTTATTTGGTTTAGCTAAATGCCATGCGCTGTTTGTTTGTTTTTTGCATGTGAACCTGGCTAAAAAGCTGGGGAACGACTGAAAGACACACGTCAGAGCGCATCACTATGCGAACCTCTTTTTTCATTTTCCGTATGCAGGGTGAATATCTTTTATGCAGTGCAAGCTGCCTACATGTTTGTTAAAATGGCATCACTGATATGGAAGAATTACCTCGGATTAGGCATCTGCGTCATTAATGTGTGAAAAGGGGAGGTCGCGTGCAACTCTGCTTCAAGAGGCATGAATGCAAGTCACTATTCCAGAACAAAGGTAGGATAAATACTGGGTGTTCATGCACTGGGTGATACAGATCAACTGACCAAGCCCCCCTGCCAGGCTGGAACTTCAGTGTCGTACAGTAGATGAGTTTGCCCTTGGTATTACCCGGAGCTACGGATGAAGTTGTTAATGAAGGTCGACACTCCATCACCCCGACAGCTTTGCAGTATTGCACAGGTGTTGGACCCGACAAGGCGATTGGCCCAAGAATTAGCGGTCTACCAATTTTTGTCGGTTCCATCTCTAATATATGTCCATGGAGCCTGGCTAATGTGATGCCGTACCGTACCCTAAACCTGGAGCGAAGTTGGCGGGGGTGGAGACAGTAGGGATACAGCACAATCAAGAGGAGCAAGCACGTTCAACTCTCCAAAGAAGTGTTTACACATACGCAATGTAATGTGAAATCATGTAAAAACACAGCATGATGTTTTATCGGTTGCTTTGCCGGATACCACCAACGTACGCCTTACTCTGTAACAGAGCGAGTATTTATCATGACACCTTACTATTTGTAGTAAGCCAAGCAAGTGCGAATATATCTGCTGGGCAGGTGCGGCCATGTCATCATCTTTAAGCTGGTTACCCGATCACCTCTCATACGCATAATTCAATCCAACCTTTTCTTTCTTTGGCAGGACCAACAAATTCAATTTTGTTATTCTCTTGTCAATAAACACATTCTAACTTCCCACAAAAGCTTCTGCTTATTACGTGAATTATCAAAGGCTCAACAACCTTACCAAATCGCATGCAATGGGCCTGTGACCCATCTTCCTTCCTTCCCTCGCATCGCATCGCATCTCCACTCTTCCACCCAAGCAGTACTACCTTACTGCTGCGACCGCGCGCCTTCCTCGACTTTTATCGAGTCGGTTCCTCATTCTGAAGCATTTCAATCTCCCCATCCTATCCTCTCCCTCTCACTTTAACCGACCAACAATAACCACCTCTGAACTCTTCATTATTGGCCGCCTGCCCAGTCTATCTTATCTACTTATCAGAGGCTTTGGACTGCCTCCGACACCGGCATTGCAGCTTATTTACTTGGAGATCCCTGCCCTACCCTGCCCTGTCATTCGGCATTGAAACCTGCCTCAGCACTGTGACCGATTCAGAGTCGCCTGGTGCAGTGCAGTTTGCAGCACACCACAGCACAGTGACGTCGCCCTGCCCTGTCCCAGCAAATTCTCCTGTGCGTCAAGTTTGGCCCTGAGCCCCTGTTGGTCTACCAAGTTGTTCATCAGGTCAAGACCACCCAATCCCCAGCGGCCCTCAACAAGAACATCCATCGGCTACAGCGTTCGCAGCATATTACAGTGCTTATTAGCGAACGCTCGCAGCCACCTGCTCGACACCCAGAGCAGCCATTTCCAATCCGACCTCCACTACGGAGTAAACCCATTGCACAAACACAAACCGGGCCCACTCCACGTTGCCGTGCTCCAGCAAGCTGGGGAGAGTTTAAAAAAATTCACAATACCTGCCTGCCTTATTATTAGGGTCAACCATCTCCAGATTTGACTCGCAAACTTCAACCCTGCCTTACCTTACCTTACATCAGCTCGGAGCTCGATCTGTCTTGATCTTGCTTCTACTCGTTTCAGCTTGTCTCAAGGTTCTCCTCTTCACCTCCAATCCCATCAATCCAAGTCGAAGCTTTCTTCCACCGCTAAGAAGCTCTTGACTCGTTCGCTCCCCCTCATAAAAAAACTAAAAAACTACGTACTCACCCCTCCGATTCGGGGCCCCTCCACACCCGTTTTCCGCTTCCGTCCTTCGCTCCAGTCAAAACTTTTTGCTCTTCCAGCGCCGAGAGCATCCTCAACCTCTACCTTCTTCAACCGACATACACTTACCGCCGACATGGTGCGCAATATTGTCATTCTGGGAGGCAACTCTCACCCGCGACTCACAGAAAGAGTCTGCCAACTTCTTGGGGTTCCAGCCAGCAATCGAATTCTCGGGAAATTTTCCGGCGGCGAGAGTCGTTGTGAAATTAAGGACTCAGTCCGCGGCAAAGATGTCTACATTATACAATCCGCCTCCGGCAATGTTAACGACAACCTTATTGAGCTCTGCATTATGATCTCAGCTTGCAAAACTGGTTCCGCAAAGCGAGTGACTGCCGTTGTGCCTCTATTTCCTTATTCACGACAACCCGATTGGCCTTATAACAAAGCTGGTGCTCCTTTGTCACAAGTTTCTGGCTCTTCCAAAGATTATACCTTTGAGAGCGTTCCTCCTACACCCCGTCCCGGTGGTCCCAAGTCAGCTGGTCTGCCCAATGGCGTTAACAACTTGACCGAAAAGCTCTCGAAAACGGCCCTCGCAAACGAAGGTGCCAACGGCAATTCTACTCCTCGTCGCTCAGACACCTTCTCGAGCACCACCTCCGAAGCTCGTGGCCATCAACCCGAAAACTCGACTTCCTCCCTGAGAAACGCCTACACCACACACGATTACGAAAACCAGTCCTACATCTCCAGCAACTTTCAGCCTAAGCCGGGCTATAAGCAGTGGATTGCTCAGGCTGGCACTCTTGTCGCCGATCTACTCACCTGCGCCGGTGCCGACCACATCATCACGATGGACCTGCACGATCCTCAATATCAGGGCTTCTTTGATATCCCAGTTGATAACCTTTATGGAAAGGCCCTGCTCCAGAACTATATTCAGAGTCAAATTCCCGAGTATCCTCAGGCTGTCATTGTCTCTCCCGACGCTGGAGGCGCGAAGCGTGCCACTCTTATCGCAGACAGTCTGAAAACAGACTTCGCTCTGATTCACAAGGTAATTTCAACAACTGATCTTCCCCCTTCTGAACAAAACTCATTTATTGCTATCAAGGAGCGACGACCTATTCGATTTACCGAGCATCGAAACGCAAGTATGATGCTGGTTGGTGAAGTGAAAAATCGCATCTGCATTCTTGTTGACGACATCGTCGATACTGGCAATACCATCACCCGTGCTGCGAAACTTCTGAAGAAGGAGGGTGCTACTATGGTTTACGCCCTTGTTACTCACGGAGTATTCAGCGGTGATTCCATTGCTCGTATCAACGCTTCCGCTATTGACAAGATGCTTGTCACGAACTCTGTTCCCCAAGAGGAGCACCGCAGACAGTGCCCTAAGCTCGATGTGCTTGATATCTCACCCGTCTTCGCTGAAGCTATTCGCCGTGTTCACCACGGCGAGTCTATTAGCGTCCTTTTTCAACTCACCTAAGGCTCTGATGCCGCACTCACGGTTTGTCAGTAAGGCTCCGGACACCCCACCACACGACCTCGAGGTTTCTGGATATCTGATCTATCACAAAGCATCTCGCCGTTTCGCCGTGGATGTCGGAGATACTCGTCCCATATTGCGATACATTGAAATGATCTGGGATATTTCGTTTTGGAGTTTACCGGCGAGCTTCCATTCATATTGCATGTCTCATATACCAGACTTGGTTCACTGGTACTCTTTTTCTCACAGCATTACACTCATCATCGTATCTGATTAGGTACCTGGACTGATACACGAGCGTGTCCGAAGAAGACTATGAGAAGAAGGGATTTGGTTGAACGGTTGCAGCGCGGGTTGGGGCACGGGTTTTCTTGCTTTCTGCTATGCTGCACAAATTTCACCTATTCCTTAGCCTGGACTATCTTGTTCCTCCCTTCGGGCCCTAACTCTTCTTTTTGCTCTACACAAAAGTTCCCAGGCATCTGTTCGAGCGTTATTGGCCGTATCTCTACTCAAGGCTGGAGAAAAGGCAGTACGTTGAAAGATGTAAACGATTCGAAGATACGCTTCTGTGTATCTCAGTTCTGTAATTGCATAGAAGTAAAGTCAAAACGTAGAGCTTTGGATCAACTAAAAATTTAGACAGGTGCTGGCCTAGCTACTGTGATGTGACAGGAGCCTAGGTTGGCCACTCAGTTAGCCTCGCAAATAGCGATGCTATTAATGCACAAGAAATAATGACAGAAGTAAAGCTTAACATGTCTCTTCTCGCTATCCTGTATAGTTTTACTTGGCCCATGTTGAAATGCCAGAAGTTGCTTCTAGCCTCGTACAGTATAGCTGGTGACAGACGGGTCATCAATTGTGTATAAGATAGTCTTGCGTACATCCGGTGCTTTATTACATATGACCTTTCTGAATTCTGCAGAGTATCTTGTCTTGGCGTTTGAAATACCTCTCTGCTTCTGAACCACCACGATATGGGCCGACACAACACTCTTGTCTCGTTCTAAAAGATCATACACTAGCCTTGACTCTACCCTTCACAGTTGAATGAACTCCCAACCCTATCCGTTTCATCACAATTCCTCACTGGCCACTCATGGACCGCAGCATTTCCAAATCGGAAGGAACCTGCCAACCGTGAGTGGCGGCAGCACGGCGGAAAGCGTCGACGGCTTCAAACATGTTATAATCCATGTTTCTTGCGACAACTGTACCTGCTTGTACTGGAGCGCTGGCACGTTCTAGACGAGCTGGGGGATCTTTCTCACATAGATTCATCCTTACCTCGAGAAAGACCTTTTCTAAAGACAACGCTGGAGACCACCCCGAGTTGGTGAGCAACTCTGAGCATATAGCGCCGCCCACAGTGACATGACCCCCACCTCCCTGGGCAAATGGTAGGAAACGTGGGCGTATCACACGTACAAACGGCGGTGAGATTGGGAATGAAGCACCGAAGCGTAATTCGAGCACAATGCTCGAGCACCCATAACGAATCATGTCTTGGGCGAGAAGCAAACTCTTATCGAAGCTATGAAGCTCGACGATCCAGTGGAACATATTTTCCAGCTTATCGAAATCGATATACCATCCTAAGGTAGCCAAGTCGTGACTTGACTGAGTCTTTTGAAGGTCTTTAATATGGCTGCTGAGTGCTCGGAGAGCTGCAGGGGATGACGCTGCCCATGTCGGTTCAGTCAATTTGGGAAGAGAGCTGATATCAACTTGAACCGGCTGAAAAGGAGTGAGATTACCAATCTGAGACGGCAATAGTCGCGTTCCCCCCAAACCAGAGTCTGTAGATGTCCTTCTCCTCTTTCGTGCTGTTGTAGGTACTATGGTGTTCTCGTCATCAGAGGCCAAGAGGTAATCTAGCTCGGCGTCGGATTCAGGAGTATGATTAGAGTCCAAAACCGAACCATCGAGCACAATAGGACACTCGGCGGATGATCCAGTAGCACCAGATTGATCTTGTCCCAGTGCACGTCGGCGAGAAATCGATATGGCTGACTTTGGGATGGCGATTCTTTGCCTACCGCAAACCAACACGTGAGCAGGGTCTTGTTCGAGATATATGGAAGAGTCCGAGTAAGCCATATTCGTTATTGTGGCCACCTTTGGTGACGACCGTGTAGACGTCCGATGGACTTCGATAAAGAGATAACGACATTGGATCCAATCGACGTTTTCGACAACAAAATGCGGATTTGTTGATAGAAATTTGTTCGGTTCGTTGACGAGTTCGCATATACTTATCGCATTGGTGATCTTGAGCACTGAGTTCCCCCATGAGTTATAGGCGACTTGATTACCGCCTGTGTAACCGCTACTGACAGTAAAATCCTTCGAAAAGTAGACACCGTTACCATATGCACGGCCATGTGCCACCACAGAGAAGTCAAGACCAGTCCGGATGATGCTGTGCCAGTTCGAGAGTGGGCTGCCATGCCATGCGAAGAGACTGGGGTAGCGTTTCTGAGTCAGGTGTTTGAGGAAGAGTTGCTCTTTCTCTGGAGATCCCTGGGCAAAGCGAAACTGCATCCATCCTGCTTTCATGCCACCAACGAGATTATTCTCTGGCATATCTGCATCTAGCGGGTTTGCCCCTAGGATCTGGGCATCCTGCACAATGAATGATCTATTCGATGCGACAATCCAGTTGAGAAGGCCAAGGGTTGATGAGCCCATGCGCCTCCATGAATTTAGTCGGCGACCAGGCCTCCCTGTCAGATAGTCTCTCATCTCTTCCACAGACGGGATACCCTCTGCCATGGAAAGGAGTGCCCGGTCGCGCTCCGCCTGCTTTAACATGTCGATGTCCTGTTCATATTTAAACACTGTGACCTCTACGCCTCCAGGGGTTGGTGCAATATCTTGAGTGTACTTCTTATCTGTAGGGTCAGGAACAACACCCAGAGGGGTTGTGCTTGTCGACATGATTTCGAAAGTAAAATCGGTGGATTTACACGAATCAATCATACATATATGTTTTTCGACATCTACATGTCACATTAGCCTTCTAGCAAATCGATGACAGGAACGGTATTGAATATGCGTTAGTCAACTTACTTGTATGGAATATTGGTGTCGACAAGGATTTCATCCTGCCGACAACAAGGAGTACACACTGGCCCTCTCCAATCGATCTACACTTCGGGTAATCGACACTCTGAAATTTGAGTGTCTTAAGTTCGAAGCAAGCCTCTGCGACAATAGGCTTTGAAGAATCTAGTGCAAATGCTGATGAAGCACATTTGAGTCCCAGACCTCGTGGGAACTCGCGAAGCCTACTACTGGCGACTGCGGAATAAAAGAAGCTGACAAGTAGATCCACAACATAAGGGTTGTTGATGATTTCGTGCTCGATACTCTGACAAAATCCCAAGGACAAGTATTGATACAGACAAAGTGAATTATCACAAACAAAAGGCTTCACGGCCTCGAACCCCTCATCTACTCTTTGATGACAAACCAAGCAGTATTTGGTACACTTGATGAACCTCTGCAGGCTGAATTGCATGGTAACAAGGATGATGTTGAGATCGTCCGTAACTTCTGGTACATAATCATGTCGAAGAAATTCCAACCCAAACCTATCGGCAGACGCAATCCGATCCCGCTGGACTATGATGTCTTGAGATGAGTTCGAATTTACTGGGAGATGGTTGCCTCTGCTCAACTGAAATAGCATTTTTTGAGCTTGTTCCCAAGAGATCCCCTCCGATAGTCGCAGTCGCAAAAGACCTGGAAACGTCTTGTTCAAGAGCGTATCGAGAGATAATGACATATAGATAGGAACAAAGGGACTCTTGGGATCACTCTCTTCCCCCTCACCCTCCTCATCAGGGTTTGATTGTTCCAGAAGCTGACGTGGAAACATTCGCATCATAGACTCATATGACGGCTCTGGGCCAGCGCATTTTCCAAATCGGCACTGTACTGTTGTTTGATCGGATGGGAGTTGTAGAAATTCTGATAAGGAAGGGTAGCCTGTCCGCAGCTTGAACAATAAAACAACGTACTCAGATGGTTCGAGACCCCATGCTTCAAGAGCTTCTTCAGGGATGACAAGTTTTGAGACTCGAATAGAAAGCGAGAAAAGGCGGAAAGTTACATCTTCTCCTGCAGCTGGGATCGAGATGTGGAACCCTGCTTTCCTTGCTTCTCGTAGATGACGCTTCAGGCGAACCGTTCCAACACGAGCGAATCGAGCTGTGTCTTGAAGAGCCGGCCTGCTAGATGGCAATGGGTCAAGATCCAAATAATCGTCATCATCATCATAGGATGAGTCTTCGTCGTCGTCCACAATAGAATCACCAGATGGTTCCATGCTCTCGATCAGAGGCGTTTGCGATACACAATAGTCTGACAGGTTCAATTTCGCCGTCAGCACTCTGGAAACCGTCGTAATGACATCTTTGACACTCCAGCCCTTCGTCAAGCGCGATGTATCTTGCAGCCACTGTTCTAAAGAAGCTGGTGTGTCTGAGGATGTAAAGATTAGGAAGCCTGGGTGTCTCGGGTAGGAGTCGGGGTCTGTTGAAAGGGCCTGGATATCTATAGGTGGTTGCCGAGCTTCGTCATGTGGCGTACTGGAGTTTGTGTAAGTAAATGCGAGCTCTCCGTCTGAATCGCCTTTTCGTAAATTTGACACACAGGGGAAGCCATCAGCATCTTTTATCGCGGCCCTGAGGTCGAGATTAAATTGCCTGATGCCCATGATGCCATTCAGTGCGTCCGAGTTATGGCTGCTGGAGTAGTGTGAGAAGGGATGGAAAGTTTCTTGGGCAAGGTTGAGAAAGAAATATGGAGAGTTTTATCATAGGCCTGTTAGAATTTGGACAAGACGTTTAATGTTCATGTTAAGAACGCCGCTTGTTCGGGATAAGTGGTTGCTTTGTGCGACTGTGAGAGATAGATACAAATAGAAAGTACAACTACATGGTTCTGCAGGCGGGACGCATAGAGAGAGGCTGAAGGTAGGTGCATGTGCATGGGGTGCCTGGCTGCTGCCTGCCCACTGCTGCCTGCCCACTGCCCACTGCCCAGGAAATTGATTAAATTGGAATGCACCTGCCTTACATGGACCTCTTTCAAACAACCTAACAGATATCACAAAAAGCGATACCTCACCATTCCCATTGCTCGACAGCATATAATCAGAGAGACAAGGTACTACGTGAATGAAGTTTAGTGGCATACTAAATTTAAGCACTTGATCCCTGGTCAGCCCTACCAATAGCGTCTATGACTAGAACAAGACTTTCTCAGGTCTCGCGAAAGTATTCTCTAAACTTGATTTGGAACGGAGGCAATGTTTGTTATCCCATGTTCAATGCGCTTTGGTACCTGTCTGTTTCTTACTTTTACAGCAAAAAGAACCCTAGACAGAAACAGATAGAAAGGTACCGACCGATCTGCTGCAGGTGGGTGGGCCTCTCCCCAGACACAGCTCAAGCCTGTCTCCACTAAGTGAGCTGAAGGGTCGAGGTCTGCCTGTTCTTAGGTTTCCTCCACTGTGCTGTGCTATAAGTGCCGGGTAGTATCATTGGGTGACAATAATGCAGAGTTCTACCGATGAATACTTCCATGGCTTTGTAGCTAATCGATAGGTATTCAGATATTAGGTAGTTCTACGCAGAAAGTAGCATCAGATTTACACGGCACAAAGCAAGCTTAGGCCCTGCCCCAGAGGTACCTAATAAGGTAGAATCGTGTCTGCTATCGCGTGACTTTTACTGGTTTCACCTCTCCAGCCACCCTTGCCGAGCCCATGCCCCTTCTAAAAAGGGATCACAACACCAGCTTATCAGTCATTCTCGTGTCGTCTTCCCCTCCCCCTCTTCTTTTGTTGATTCTCTTCGACTTATCCTGGTAATCTATCCAAACCCTTTTCTTACCCTTCTCCGTGCCGTTCCCGTTCACGTTCGCTCATTCCCCAAAATTATCGAGATGCCTTTCTGCCTTTAACCGTGAGAATTGGCGCGCTCAAATCATTTCACGTTCGCTGCCCTTCGTCCCATTAGCGACTTTACGCAGCTGGTTCCATCATTCGCTTGTTACCATCAAATAGTTCTCTATTAAACTGTCGTCAATGGCAATCAACATCTTCTACGGCAGGCAACGCCGGTTTGGGTCCCGTCGATTGACTTTTCTGATCCTTGTTGTCATTGTCTTCGTCTCTGCAACTTACACCACCTGGTACCCAAATGCAGTGTCAGTCGGCACTCCCATCAAGGCTACAGATCCGCATGGCTCAAGCAAGGTCAAAATATCCGTGTCTGGTCTCCGTGATTCCCTTGCCAAAGGCGTGACAGATTTAAACCCGTTCCGTGGACCTGCTCATGCGCCTCCGGTTCGAGCCCAAGATTCGTTTCAAGGCACCTCATGGTGGGCTGATTGGAAATGGCTATCTGTAACCTTCTCCAGCTCG
The DNA here is from genome assembly GCA_013266165.1 of Fusarium graminum. Taxonomy (NCBI): domain Eukaryota; kingdom Fungi; phylum Ascomycota; class Sordariomycetes; order Hypocreales; family Nectriaceae; genus Fusarium; species Fusarium graminum. The sequence goes on from JAAGWP010000257.1 coordinate 16,576, forward strand.
CTTACTCTTGACGAGGATAGAGCTCTGCTGCCTCCGCTTCATAACCGCCCATTCATTTACTGCTACTATGACGCGGCTACTAAGAAATCGAGGGAAGAGAAAGATGCTGAAAGCGACTTGCTTCTGACGTGGAGGCGAGCTTGGTGGGCGCAAGGCTTTCGGCCAACCATTCTGGGCACATCAGAGGCAACAGCAAACCCAAAATACCAAGAACTACAAAGACTGGAAATTCAGCCTGAATTGAAGGCTGACCTCATGAGGTGGCTCGCCTGGGAGTCCATGGGTACTGGATTTCTGGTAGATCATGCTTTGTTTCCTGTCGCGCACACTGAGGATCCTCTCTTGGCTTTTCTCAGAAGAGGCGAGTATCCTGCCATGACCAGATGGAAAGATCTTGGAAGCGCACTTATCGTAGGCTCCAAGGAGGACGTCACCAAAAGCATCCGAAAGCTGATGGACTCGCCTGTATTGAAAACTGCCAAGGGTGTTATAGATGGATTGACAAAGAATGACATCGGGGTGGACAAAGCACAGTCCGCACTGGTGCACTACAGCCCCGAGATCATCAAGAAGCAATATTCCAAAATTGATGACAGTCTTACCAACGCACGTGCCAGAGGCTTAGGAGCACTTAACAGGTTGATCAACGCTCATCTACACGCTGTCTGGCAGAGTAGCTTCCCTGGCGGTATCGAAGTTCTCAAACCTTTCCCCGAATACACCACAGAGATGACAGTCCCTGCTCTTAAGCTTGGTAGTTCACTAGCATCTTGTCCCGATAGCCCTATCGTTTCGTCATGCCCTCCAGGTATCTCAGGTTGTGCACGCTGTGCTGCCGGTACCACATCCATGAAAGTCACCTCTCCTGAGCAGTACCAGAATTCCAGTGGTGCATTCACCATCGGTACAGTTCCTCATCCATGGACGCTTGCCACCTTGACCAGTCGCAAGGAGAAGGTTGATGTCAGTTGGATTCGTAAAGAGGCGCCTCGAGACCCCTGGCTTGACACAATCACCAGGGGGCTTTTGGGCTCCAAGATTTCCAGCAATTCGCGCATTATGCGCTTCAAACAGGCCGTGGCCGACGAACATGCTCCTTCTCATGCACTTTGGTTGACAGCCGAAGCTGGCGTTCCGCCAGATCTGGAATGGTACTTCGGATTCCGTGTTCCGAAAGGTTTAGGAGAGGCATACCTGGCTGGAGAGAATAGAGAAGACGACAAACCCACCCAGGATAAGGTTGGGGTTGACAAAATGGTAAAGAAAGAGCGTGCAGAAAGGTCCGAAACAAAACCAAGACTCGAGAAGCCTCGCCCTCGTCCAGATGATAATCTCGAGAAGAGCCTTACTCCACAAGAGAAGCAGTCGAAGGAGAAGACCCTTTTAGAACATGCCAAGAAAGTCGTTTCTTTTAGGAAATCGACCGAAACCACTCGACGACGAGCATCGCTCGAAGCTTGGAATCTAGCCGACACAGAAGCATGGAAGTTTGCGCGAGCTTTTCTCGCACGCCGCAGTATGGAACGAATCGAATGGGAAAAGAAGGAGGCTAAGTATAGTGGTGGTTCTGGGTCTGAGAAGGGCCGCAGTGCTTGGAGCCGTTGGAAGGATTCGAAAGAAAGGGAGTAAGGGTCACGAGGTGAAATTTTCATGAAGCTGCAAACGTGTCCTGCTCTCCGCGATATTTTCCATCTCATGCGAGCGATCCTGGCGTCTAGGCGTATATATCATGGATTTATGATGATGACTACAATGAATCTCTGGTATCTAAAGAAGTCATCATCACTACTAAGTGGTCAAACATGTGATCCCAGTAAAGAACGTGTGTATTAACTGCCTACTCTCTCCTCGCCAATGAGCCCTTCAACAGTAGCGACATCTCTCAGTCGCCACCATCGAAGTCCTCTGCCCTCAAACACGGATAGTATCGCCGCCCATTTCGCCGCTCAACTCCCGAGAAGTAGGTCCACGGTGCTCCAGCACTGCGGCCTTTCCAAGAGTTCCGTTTACATGCTTGGAAGGGAAAGTACCGTTTCCATACTGTGTATGCGCGTTGCTGGCGTAAGAGCGAAGAGCCAAGCGAGCTGACTCAAGGACTTTTTCGGCGTGGACAACTGCATCGCGAAGGACGTTGGCTGTGATATCTTCGGAGTGAGAAAGCTGCTCGGCGCGGAGCTGGATTATGTGACCGTTGAGCCAGATGCCGTCGAGCTGGGCTTGGGTCATGTCTCGAGCGCCCGAGATGCGGCCACGGCAAGATGGCGTTCCGCAAAGGCAATCGAATGCCTGGGCCATGTGCCATTCGGTGGAAGGGTAGAAGAACTAGGGATCTCGTGAGCTAACGGAACTTAGACTATTCATAAGGATTTACGAACTGTAAGCTCATCGCCAACCTTGAGGCCCTTAGGACCAACGAGAATGTTTAGGTTTCCCACATCGAAAAGCTACACAATGACTGTTAACCCCAAAACCTCCCTCCGACATAGAAAGGGTTATTTCAACGTCCGCGAGCTCTCCTTCAAGTAGATTGACTGACTAGAGTAGGTTCACACGAGTGATTGACATAGAGCAAGTCGCTGTTAAGGTTGAGGTGAGTATCGCGACCGGTCTGGACTGTGGCGTAGGTAGGTTCGCTGGCGGGCGTGCAGGGCGGGAAATCAAACTTTGCAAAGACGGCAAAAGGCGGAAGAGAGACGCGCGAGATACTCTTGGTGGTGAATTCTTTTGCGTTCACGACGACGACCTCCTGGATCTCGGGGTGAGAAGGCTGGTGCCAGTGGGGAGTGAGAGGAGCCATTGTCGGTTGTTTGGGTAGTGCGTGAAGCTTTTGGCGGTGGGTCAGATAGCTGTGAATACAAGTTAGAGTGAAGATGGAGTAAAGTTACAATGAGGAATTACGATTGAGGTAGATATATGGAAGTCGGCGGTGTATTCTGGTTAATTTACTACCTAAGACCTCGGTCTAAGTGGAGCTAAAGCTTGGGAGAGCTTCCGAAAGACGTCTCATGATCAATTGAAGGTACAAACGTTCTTATCTGGCTCTCGAGACTCTACCCATGTAGCTCATAGCATGTGCCCACATACGTAACTCATGTTAGACGAAGTGCTCTTTGTATGTGGTACGTCCAATAGGCAGCTCTTAGCCTCTGAGCCGCCATAGCGCCAAGCGATCCATCTGTCTAGACCCCGTTGGCCCCGCGAGAACATACGTCAGGTCTAGCTTCTGCTTTGTTGTCTAGACCTTGGATCTTTACGCTGCGTCTTGGTTGGTAGCGGGGCAAAGGAAGTGAGGGGGTATGTCGAGCGACAATCAGATCACGGGATACAGCCTTAGTGTCTTCTGCTATGCGTGATATTGGAGGTCAATTTGCATAAGTTCAAGTCATTGGCATAACGAGGGTTGGGGCGACATGAGATGGATAGCCTTTGCCATGATGAAAGAGCTCAATGAGAACCTAGGGACCAACAAGCTATCGGCAACGAATTGTGTGGCAAAGTCGAACGTGGCAGGCGAATTCATGTCAACGAGTGTGAGACAAAAGCATAAACCGGGCCCAGGCGGTTGGTCGGCCCCTGACTTGGGTTGACGACTTGTGACGGCTGGCGATGGTGGATAGTGTGGAGGGGTAGCGTCAATTACAAGATGGAGGTGATGGCGGGGTAGTTGGCAATTCTTGGCAAGCTCATGACATCGAAACGGCCGCTACTAGCCATAACTTAACATGCTAAGCTTCGTGAAAGGAGGAAACCAGAGAGATCATTTGGGCATTCGCTTCCAACTTGGAGAGAAAGGACGCCGGTCGGTAGCTTTCCTTTGCAGAGCTCGGCATTGACAGCTGATAGAGACTGGAGATCTCATGAGCCGAGTCGGCCATGACTGTGGGGCCGAACAATGTGGGCTAAGCCGAAGATCCTCTAACCATAAAGCCGAGGTCCGTCATAACGTGGGCGGGACCTGAGACAACAGTGTGTTGCTTCAGATTTATGCGATTGAACATACAAATACGCATTGATCTGATCCATACATTGGCAATGGAAAAGTGAAAGGAAAGCGTCGACCCAGTCGCTGTAGGATACTTTAGCTAGGCTCATATGTCATATACCGAACACATCATGACTCCCACCAAGCAGACTTTGTTTCCTTTTGTCCGGGAATGCAGTGCCTCCAGACCTAAAAGTTGACTTAATTTTGTACGCCCTTTCCCCTTCAAGGATCTTTTTGCTTCTCGCAGGTTGCGGAGAACCAATACGAACGTAAGTGTCCTTGGGCGACAACATCGAACAAACACTCAAAAGTACCCCTCACCAGCACACTTGCCTTCAATGGCAACAACACACTATAGTAAATGCAAACAATACACTAGTGATATTGTAAACATCTTGAGATGTAAGAGGTGAGTTTGATGTATTTTACGTTACTCCTCCACGGGAGTAAGTCCAGGGTTACCCAATATCCTTTGATCCCATGTATTAGAAAGGATGACAAAAAGCACCACAAAATAAGTTCTCATGCATCTTCCGATCTTTGAATATAGTGTTCTCAAGACTTGCCATGAACACGGTTGAAGAAACGATTTGTTGCATCTCTTTTCTTCCACTTCTGAAGTAGGTGTCGTTGATTTAGGGCCCCGTCACTCGCTTCCTCAAACAGTTTTGTCATGATGAAGATTGTCGAAAGAATTAATTACATCGGTAGTCTATCACTCACCACTTACTTCTCACCAGAGTGGTCTGACTTGCGAACTGATTTATCTGCCTTCATGGTTACAAATCTGACAAGTGGAAACCCCAAGCGACGAGTGTTATATATATCTTTCCGCTCAAACACTACCTACCCAACTAAGAGGTTTGTTAGGAGAGCCCATGAGAAGCAGAACATATTCGTGGGCTAGGCCGTATAGCCTGGCAATCGCTGGAGTGGTCATGTTTGCCTGGTTACGCCGTTTGCTCTGAGTGTACGTATCCTGACGCCTGTTCAATGGCCAAGTTTCAATAAAGATGCCGGTCTTCATCTCGTCCATGTCTTTGGTAGAACAGTTCAAGTAGCCGGAGGGTATAATGGTGCGCTCTGCCCACGTAGGGTATGCGCGTTTGTTTCAGTAAGGGGTTGAGTAAGATGGTCCGCGTGCAAACGTTAGTGTTCCTCCGTTACTGCCATGCCTCATGGAGAGAGTATTATTACTCGGCGTAAAGCAAACAGTCTTTCTATCATCGTTATCATCGGTCCAGGTTGACGCCCGGGAAATATAGATCACATGTATAGTATGCACATGTCTTGTCACCAGTCCCTGTGGTAAGATGCTCAAGTTCCTCATCGTATGGCCCGTTTGTCTCCTATATGTCTCTTCTCCCATCACGAAGCAGAACATTTTCGTGGATCTGTTCATTTTCATTAAGTGTTTCAGGGTCACTGGTAATCCTGATCTCCTCGCTCCTCCTCTTTCTTTCCCTCTTCCTCTCTTCAACACCATCAGCAACATCACAACCCACAACGTATGTGCTGACCCTTCCCTTCTTTGCCCTTTAACGTCACTCCCCTTCCCTCTCTCTTGTTGTCTTTAGCCACTCTTGCTGTCAAGAGTTTGCTAATATCGTGCTGTTGCCTTCTCTGTTTTCTGACTGTAGAGGTGTGCGGCAACTCCTCCCTTCCCCTTCTTCCCCATCCACCTTCGCTCAATCTTCTCACAGTTCGTGCGCAGATGCCACTTACCAAGAAAGGACTCACCATCTCGCCGTAGTTGTGTCTATCGCGGCTGCTTCATAAATCTACTGTTGAGAGCACTACTCTCACTGGAGAAGTGGAAGGTGCTCCTTCCTCAAACTCGAAGTAAGCTTTCCCTCTCACCTGCCTCCTGCATCCTACACTTTCCTGCCTACTACCTACATATGACCAGCTCTGATACTCATATACGCTAGTTATCTCTCTCACACTTACCAAAATCACCCTCGTTCTCTTCACCGACCACCCAAACCTTGTTTCGTTCACGACCACCCATTGTCGTTGTCAGTCTCCGCCAGAAACCGCTCTATCTGGCATTTGCATTGAGACATTGTCATTAAATTTGGACACCCGAGAACAAGGGCTTTGTTCTGTCAATATCACATACTGTTTGCTGTTTTAGCTGTCGACAAATATCGAGTAAGTTAAAATTTCTATCTTCGCCCCTATTTCCCCATTTCCTTTTGTTGCCAGTCGGTTTGCACCTCCAAACAACTGTCGGGACTAAATTTCGGTGTCCCCGGGCCCAACGCGCGAGAGTCTTCCATACTTAGAAACACAGTACATAGGCATCTCGACGTTCAGACTTGTGCTTTGGTCACCTCTTTTTGTCATTAATGTCCTGAACCGCCTTCCTTTGAGTCCGCACCCACAACATCAAAATTATGGCATTGCGGCCAGCATTGATCGCTTATTTAGGTTGATTGTTGTACTTTTGCTAATTAAACACTTTCTTGGTACAGTTAATTGCTGTCTTTTCCTACTGGACAAATTCAAGATGAGTCTCAGATACACGGCCAAGGAGCTGTTGCATCTACGTCACGCATCACCCGACAAAGAGATTTCCTACAAACTTGCTGCCAAGGTCGAGGAAGACTACGATTTGGGTACGTTTTGCTCCGTCTGGAGAGCCTTATCTGGGGTCTAATCTTTGACAGGAGAAATCATTCGCACCGGCTCAGCGAAGCCTTTGTCCCTTATTGTCGAAGAGAGCGGTAGCTCTAGCGATTCTGATGACCAATTCCACCAAGGCCCTGCTCAGCAACTTGATGGAACTGACTCGGAGCGCAAGTATCGGGGTCGAAGTGATTCTGAGCTTGACCGAGTGCCGATGACTGCCCCTGCGGACCTGAATACTCAGAAATCTGAGGGATTTCAGAAGTTTTACAACTCGGTTGTCTCACCTACACATGTTCGAGTCACTGCCGGTGGCCGGATCGTGCCCAACACACGAGGTCCTCACTCCCCAACATCTAAATGGAACCGGGAGCGCAGCTCTTTTGATGGCCATGCCCACGCTCGTACGCTGAACGGCAATCAGCCTGAGAGTATGCCCTATCCCGTTCTTCCTCCTGGTTGGGGACAATTTGCTACAATGCTCCCACCACATCTTCCTGGCACCATACCCGGTATGGCTCTCAGACCTGAAGGTTATCCGTTCATGGCACCAACTCCTATGGGCTACAATATGGGGACTATTCCTTACAATCAGTTCCCGCCCCCTGCTATGCCGATGCAGCACCCTTCCCAAACTGGCCATTTCAACAAGCACCCAGACTTAGCTGCAGAACAAGCGAGAAACATCCACCTCTCTCCTGTTGACCAGTTTGATCCTAGTCGCCCTTTCCTCTACAATGGCCAGTGGTTGATCGCAAATGGAAACAATCTCTATCCCTACGTGCCACCTCATACGGGCTTTGCTCCTCCGCCGATACACAATCAGCCACCTCCGAAATATAGTGGCGATCTCAACGGCCCTTCTGGTAGGTATGGTCGTGTCTCTTCACGACAACCTGAGCCGTTGTCCATGAACATGCAGATCACTGCCGACGATGCTTCTTATTCTACCAGCCCTCCCGTCTCCTCGATTCGTCCAAGCTCTATCACACAAAAGCAACTTGAGGTTCTTCGCAGTCAGAAACGGTATCACCAAGATCAACTTCAGTACAACAAACATCAAATTGATCTCCGAGACATGGAAGACCGACTACAGAACATTTGCCGTGAGATTAAGCATTTCGAGCGTATGCATGCGACTCAACTCGAATTCGAAGCCAGGAAGTATCCCAAGGCTGAATCTCCAGACGACGAAGCCCCGTCAAGCTCATCCGCTGGCTATCCCCACAGCCACAGTATTCCTTCAAGCCCTATTGTAGCTGAGCAAATGCCCACCTCCTTTGGAACTCAGTCGAACGAAGCCAAGAATCACAGCCGTTCTGCGAGTGTTCACACTCTGCCTAAACCAGCTACGATGGTAGTTTCGGCCAAGAACTCTAGTACTCAGAATAATGACACCGCGCCGCAGCGGAAACCTTCGAGCCTTCCAGTCAATGCTGCTCTCGCGCCCGTCTTCCAGCCACGCTCTGAGATGAACAATTCTGCCATTACTGCGGATGGAATTGATAAGTCGACACATGCCCAGCCTTACAGACACATGTCCAACAGCGCTGCAACATGGCGACCGTACTTCAAAAAGGAGGTTGAAGCTGCCAAAACCTTTAGCACTCCCTATCTCATCGGCAAGCTGAAGCCAGGCATTCACCCAGAAGACGCCCAAGATATTGACTACACATACGACCGTCAGCTGACAGAAGACGAAGAACGTGCTCGCTACATGTACTGGGGCAAAGCGCCTCGCCACGTCCAGGGTGGCCTACCCAGGTTTGACGGCAGGGACTTCTACCCACCTTCCACTGCCACCGATGGCTCTTTCAATGCTGTTGAATCTGTCTCTCAGAGCTATCCCAAACAGTCAGAGTCCAAGTCGCCGTCGATCAAAACTCACGATGCTGATCCTTTCCACGCCATGGCTCAACCCGCCATGGGCTCTGTTCGACATTATGGTGATAACGCCACTCGCTCAGAGTCTTTGCACCGCACTGAAGATTCTCTTCGCGCCAGCTCTACCTCTGATTTCCCTCGCTCTGAGCCTTACATTGCTCACCCTGGTGCTCAGTACATGGAATTTCGTCGTGTCATCAACGAACAATCACGGATATCGAGCGACAAGTTCAGTACCAGAGTGTCAGACGACTCCGGTGAGGAAGATGGCAACTTGATCTTCAAAGGACGCCGAAAGTCGAACCGAGCTTCAAGGTATGTTGTTAATCTCGAGACTCTACATAGGTGACACTAACATCTTTCCAGTAGCAAGTATCCTAGCGATATTTGGTCGACCATGCGCAAAAAGGGCAAGACGAGCGCCAATGTTATTGCTGGTCAAGTGTCTCCCATGACAGCTCAAGGAGTGCTTCCTCACTACTCTGGTCATGCCACTGCATCCCTAACTCCTGCTATTACCACCAACTCTCGTGGCTACGCTGTCAGGCTGGGCGATGCAAACGATCAACTCACGGCCAACACCGTTGCTGGAAGACGAGAAGAGAACAGGCATCCACATGACCTCCTCACGCAGCAACTGCGTAGCGCCAGCTTCCAGGATAAGAGACACCATGGATTCTCTAGTCATTGAACAACCTCGTCACACGCATTCTTTCTTGGTGACCTTTCAACTCTTTTTTGCGCGCGGCACAGTCAACAGTGCTGGATCTCCAAATGCTTTCAATAAGCATCAGACATTGCTCTTATAATTACGGTTTATATGGCTTACTTCACAACTTCTCTCGCATGCTTCATAGCTCAAGCATGCTTTCCTGGCCCAGCCGGCTCAAGTCGGTAGCCTTTGCATTTGGTTGACTCACTCAACTTCCCATCACGTACATCGCCTAGCTAGACAGGAGTTTAGGCGTTCTGGTAACATTAGTGTTAGAATAATTAACATGTTAGGATTTTCAACAGTCATGGACAGAATCGGAAGGGTTTGCTCGGGTGTGTATCAGAAAAGTCGATCGCTCCTTTCGAATACATGGCTGCACTGTACGAGACACTCTCTATCTTTAGAGATATGGCTTTGTATGATTAGATTACTCTGGCTCACAAAAGAAAATTTGCTTGTATTTGTCTCCCCTTCTGACGTGATAGAACGCGATGTGACTGGAGGGGTGACATGCTCAATTTGGCGTAGGCAGGAAGTAAAGCACTCAAAAACATTGAACAGCAGGGTGTATTTAAAGTTGTATTTGAATACAAGTTGCAAGTACATAAAAGCTTTACAGCATGTGCCTCACCTTCAAATTTCCAGCCTCATTGACATCTCGGTGAAAATCTTCTAGGGAGAGCAGAACCTCATGATAGTTAAGTCCTGCTGGTTTTACTCTTCGCTAGACGTATACCTCGAAAACCATGGATCTAAGTGGTTGACGCGGAGATATCCTAGCGGTTGGTTGGGGAGTCTACAGCTTACCTTGTGAATGGCACCGAAGTGCAGAATTGCAGTTTACGACAGACAAGCATCGTGTGCGTCTGATGGGCGATCCTACGAGGACAGATGGACCCAAGCATCTGTCCAACAGAACATCACGAGGCAACTCGCGTATGCATGTGGGGAGACAGCAAGTCAGGACTTCGGGATAAACCTCCCATGGAGCATTTCACCAGTGGAGTGAAATGGCCATTGAGAACCCTAAAAATTCTCAATTCATCTACCCTGCTGTAGACCGGGTACCGCGCTTTTAGAAGAAAAGCACGCAGGTATCGTAAAAACGCCGGAGTATAATGCCCATTCCCTCATCAACTTTTGTCCTTGGAGTTGCTCACATTGAGGTGTCGTGATTATGTGAGTGGTGAAAAAAGAAAAGATTCGTCCTCGCCGGGAAGGTGAGGTTTGATCGTGTCGTCCTGGATTTTGGTTTTGTTGTTGCTGAACAAGTTCATCGCTTATGCGGTGACCTTGTTGTTGGCAGCGAGCTCGCGGCCAACCTTGGAGCGGGCCAGGATGCTCTCACGGTCCTTGTCAAGCTTGAGCTTGGTGATGACGACGTTGGAGGGGTGGATGCCCAGAGGGACGGACTGGCCGTTGGCCTTGTCACGGGTGACACGCTCGACGTGAACAACGTACTTGAGACGGTACACGGAGGTGATCTTGCCCTCACGGCCCTTGTTGGAGCCACGAACAATGGTGACCTCGTCGTCCTTTCGGATGGGGATAGAGCGGACCTTGGTCATGTCAGAATGGCGGAAAGATGCGGCAGTGGCTCTCAAAACTCACGTTGTACTGCTCACGGAGCTCCTTGGAGAGGGGAGCGCTCATGATGACACGGCGCTGGTCCGAGGGAGCCTTGAAGTGAGCGGCACGGCTCTTGCGTCGGGAAGACGCGACGACTATTGAGGGTCAGTAAAAGAACAGCCATCGCAATTGCGTATAGGAAAACTCACGGGGGTTGATCTTGGTCATTGTGTCGGTGGTTGGGCGAGGACGACGCTGGTGAGTTAGTTGAGCGGGCGATGTGAACAGAGAAATTTTTCAAGAGAATGTTGTGTGGTTTTTAGACAAATTACGAGTGGATGTGCGAGGGCCACGTGACACAGATACCCTACCTAACCGCGGCAGGGGTGCTAATATGGCTAAGCAGCGTGGGCGGGCCGCATTTGCTCAATTGGGACTGTGCGAAAGCGTCGATCGGCATTGCGGAGACTCAAAGCCATGAAAAGAATTTGCATGTGCCGAATGGCATTAAATTCCGGACTAATTGACGGTTTCTTATTGTTTGGGATCACGGATTCTTCGTTCAGATCAATGATATGCCATTTGTATATCAAACTTTTAAGATCAAGGGACCAATGTCTGGCAAATATGAAATTGGCAGCTGAAAAAAGTCTATCCCTGCGCAACATGAATGTATTTTACGAGTAGGATGAGGGTGCATTGTACATTTGATTAAGTATATCCCGTTTATGCCGACATGGGCCTTTGGAATCGTCCATTGTTATCGTATCTTGCTTCTGCAAAAGTGATTAGTACTCCATCGCCTTGAACGTATCGCTAGAATCTCTAGAAGAACTTACTGAAGAAGGTATAGTTCAGTGTCACAGTCTCTACACCCTTCATGTTCATATCGTTGAGCAGATCAGGGTCCAGGTAAAAAAATACAGGCATGTCTACTGTCTCGCCTGCATTAAGACGTTGCTCCTCAAAACAGAAGCACTGGATCTTGCTGAAGTACGGGGCGCACTGTCCGGGTGTGACACTGTAAGTAGCCACTCCAATGATATCTTGGTCACTGGTGTTGGTCGCCTTGTAAAAGGCCAATGCAGTCTCGCCAGGGAGAACACGGACTTCGCGCTGCTGAGGAACAAACTTCCAGGGCAGGACATCAGAGACGGAGGCGTTGAAGGTGACCTTAATTCGCTTGGCGTCTCTGACCGGGACAAGTCGGCTCGCAAGATCCTCATCGCCTGAACCAGGGCCGCCGTGGGCACGTATAGGCTGACCACCCCAACCTGTGGTTGCGCAGATCTGTGGGCGGCTTAGTGAAATCTCACGGCTATGGAGAAAGGTACGCACCATCTTGTATAGAGGCACAGAACCATAGGTGAGAGCGACAAATCCGAGGATCGTACTCAAGGTATAGTACCTGATCTTCGTAAGCTAACCAGGTCTTCAAACGACCATACAAGCCTTACGCTATCGTCCTGTTCTTCTTGCTATAATGCGCCCGAATTTCCTCCATCGTAGGGGTGTACGGTTTTCCTGGTCTCGGCGACGAGTTGGAGGCATTGCGGGCAAAGTTGAGGGCGGTTCGCTGGGGCTTCGGCCGGGCATTTTGACAGAAGAAACATGACCATGTTGAGGAACCCACTCGGGCTGAGGTTCGCGCAGCTCGGGGCGCAGCGTTCATGATCAATTGGCGTAAGAATGAACGATTACGGTTGAAGATGGAAGTGACGCTTCGAATTGGGTGGTGATCTTTAGCGATTGATTTCCGGCTGACGTCGGATGTCGGCTTCTGGAACGCCGACTTGCTATGTGACCTACCCTATAGATAAACGATAGGTTTCGGCCAAGCTGTTTTTAGTAACTAAACACATCCCCGATTTTTCATTCGTGAGACATGTTTACCGACATCATTCACTAGCTCTAGAAAATCCAGTAGGGAATACAGGACTTGACATCTTTCCTGCAACGTATACGATAATCAGCCTCGCATATACGAAGCTCCTTCATTGACTAGGATCCTAAGAGACGGCTCTGACACTACTGAACCTTATGTGTATACTCCAACGACTCTTGTCAGACCTTGTCGATTCTGTTAGACAGACAGAAGCTATAGACGCCTCTTTCTCTTTCCATTGAGGCCAATTATGAAATGGACACAACATGTGGCTGGTACGACTGCCTAATTGGCTTGGACCGCAACGCCTCGATTGACTCTGATCCCTTAGGAGACGAGATGGCACCCTTTTTGTACTAACGGGGGCCTTATCCAATTGATAGTCCGATATCAAAGATACATAGATTTGTGTAGTGTCTATACTGAGATATAAGTATCTCTGATAATGCAGCTTGCCGATCGCGACTTTTACTCCCATAATCAAGCCACCTTGAGGTTGGTATCTGTGGCGGATCGATCAACGGCCTATCAAAACTGGGGCAATTTATCCACAGTGACAAAAAAGGTGCCATCTCGTCTCCTAAGGGATAAAGGTAAAGCTTGACTGACAAAAGATCCTCGGTAGTGACTCTTCAGGTATCCAATAGAGAAATAGCGGCTCCCTCCCTCCCTTATCCTGATCCCATAAAGAGTACGGATTAGTCTAGGCCCACCGCCTACCAAAGCTTAAATACAACCGAGTGTACTACGTAGACAAGCTTTATAGGTATAGAGAAAAAATACCATGCTTTTAACTGTTGACTATCTACATCCCCCAATCTAATCATGGAACGGAGCGTGGTAGAGGATATGCACGACAACACAAGCACAGGACACGAGTTGGACACGTTCCAGTCGCCAAAAGAGGAATCGCAGTCTCACCATTACCATAATCACCAGGCAAGAGAGGAATCAAATCTCTTGTCTAGATCCAATTCATCAACAAGACCAGGCCCAGGTCCAGGGTCGCCGGAATCTCACAAAATGCCGCCTCGTAGATCAAGCAAGGCACTCGCTGCGGAGAAGCTTCGCAATCGACCCAAAAGACTAAAAAAAGCCCTCATTGCAAACGTCTTGAGATGGTTCGGTTCGGTTCTGTTTGTTGTGGCCATCTATGTGGTGCTGTGGCACTATTCCCAGGAAAGTATCATGTCAACACCGACAAAACGGGAATTTAACGCATTGATCATTGGACTCTCTCTTGGCCTCGGAATGAGTATAACCATATCTTTGGAGGCCATGGCTGTGGAGATCAGATATTGGATTCTTGGTCTTCGGAATTGGCCAGATCATGAGGTAAGCCAATTGCTGCAGCAATTGTTCATGAACTACATCTAATCGAGTGTTAGACTGAGTTGATATTGAAAGCCAAGGACTTGACCAAGATAATCCAACTTGTTTGGGTCTCTCGCTCGCAATCACTGCGCTCCTACGCTATTGCTTTTGTCATACTAAACCTGATATCTCAAATCGCCTTGGCTATGCTAGGTCTTGTATATTCTACGAATACGGCAGACTGGGCCGCGATTCTGAGACCTGGAAACGTTACCATAACAGACATGTCCGATTTGGATACCAACAGAGTCTTATCCTCGCAGTCGCAAGCCCTGGGGGCACTGAGATACACTGCAAATAGGTAAATCGATCACCCGTCAATAGTGGGCGTGTGCATAAGTGCTGATCATGTGGTTAGCTATGGCACCATCGCTCTAGGATGGCAATGGGGCAGTATGGATGAAGTTCCTCCACCTGGAACACTATGGGACAACAATGATCCTCTGATATACTGCGGCGGCAAATCTTGCACATTCGTATTCCAGGAATCGGCTACAAGTAAAAAGAAGTACGATCTTGTCGTGAGCACAAACCGCAGTATCGAGGCTACAGGTCACTGCCGCAGCTGGAAAGTGTCAAAAGGGGGCGAAGGAAACGAGACTGCCATCACCATTGCAGACGATGAACAAACAAAGCTCAATCTCACAGCGATAAACGGCGTTAACCAAACAACCTTCATGTTCAACGCAGCAGCAGACCAAGGATTAACCTGGAGCGAGATCGCAGCCTTTGAAGCCTCAAGCTCGAGTCCCTGGTTCTACCGTTGCAACGTTAGCTTTGGCCCAGTGGTCAATGCCTATCGCAAAGAGCATTATGTTGGTAGCAACGTCACATTTTTAGCAGCTTCGGCCATCGCCCTCCAAGGCTATGGCGCTTCATCGCTAGGTCCCACCAACAGCGATCGACAGTTTCAGAGCTACCCTGCCGAGTCGACTTATGGAGAGCCCCAAGGCGGAGATACAGATAGCATGGGAATGCTGATGGCAGCTTTTGCGGCGGGAGTCGTGGCTGTTACGGCACAAGTTTCGCCAAACAATCTTATCATACCAGGACTTCGACCGGAGAATGGCGTTGTGCTCCAGATCTCGAAGTGGGCGTACGTTCATCTGATTTTGGGATTGAGTTTAGGCGTGCAGTTGCTGCTGGGTGTTGGTGTTGCAATTCTTTCTAATTAAAGCACACTTGTGCCCCGATTATCATAATATCCACTGGAGGGGAAGACACTTGACCTGTTCTATGGAATACCAGTATGACGATAGTCGGAAGACTTCAGCTGCATGCCCATGTGTCCTCGGTGAACTTTTCTTCGAAAGTTTGGATTGCATCATGATCTATAAACGATCATAATAATTGATCGCAATATCGAAAGAAATGTATCCATAAAATGATGCAGTATAAGTCTGCTCTGCAATTTCAGCGCTTCATGCTATATAATCCGCTCACTTACGCACAACCAAAATGTAAAAATTTACCAAGAACTCCCGCCAAACAGATACAAACAATTCACTTTCAGCGGTGCTTGCCATTCGCCAACCTTACTCTGCTACCGTTCACAAGCCGTTGGCGCTGGGTACGACCACTGCCGACCACTCGCTCTATGACCTGAACCACGAACACCTGGATCAACAAGATAATCAAGCGCAATAAGTGGTCTATGAGACCCAGGTTTGGTCTCTTGCCTCTGCTGTAGGTGGAGTCGACAAACTGGAATGGTAACTTCGCACCCAGATGATCCTGAGCCACCTGTAGCCCGCTGCTGAAGCCGTCCTCGTGGAAGCCATATTTTGTCCATGCGCCGGCATAACTAATTCCACGAATGTTCTGTATATGTTTCAGGAGTTTCTGCGCTCGGACAGTAGATGATGTGACTATCGGTTGTGAGTAGTAATATCGTCCCTGTGTCTTTTCTGGCTTGGGTCTTTGGAGTGGGTTCAAGGTGACAAATACGTCGCCGAATGTGTTTCGCGGGATATGTTGAAGAATGTTCATGTTGTAGGTAAGTGACACATGGTCGATGTTTGCCTTTCGTGACGATTGCGACGACAACGTGAGGTAGTTCCAGCTGGTCCATGCCTTTTTGCGCCGAGGCATCATGTCCAGGTCCGAATGCAGGACCACTTCGTTCTGCGAGGTTTTGAAACAAGACATGATGGAACGTTCCTGCTCAGTAGCTGATGACTTGATGATATCGTATGCCTCATCACCGTGTGTTGCTATAATGACATGGTCGTAGAGAGCGGATGAGCCGTTTTCCAGGTGGAGCCTAACTTTACCGTTGCTCTCAGTAGTGACGTGTCGAACAGGCTTCTTCAAGAAGAGGTGATTGGGTGGAAACCCCTTCAATACGGCGTCGATATATGACCTGGCACCCCCCTCAACCGTTAACCATTGCGGGCGTGCTGTTAGATTAGACAACAGATTGTGATTCCACCTGGTAGAAAATCAGCCAAGCCGCGACCAGTCAAGAATGTAGCTTGAACTTACAGAAAACGGATAAACGTTACAGCAGGGAATTCGAGTGAGCACTGGTCTGGGCTGGTGCTCCATATCGAAGCCGCCAGAGGTAGAAGGTAGTCGTCCCTGAATGCTTGCGAATACCCCTCATGTTCCAGGTACTCCCCAATAGTGACGTCTTTACTGGTAGAGTTGTTGGGCTTCATTTGTACCTCAATATTTGATATGTCGTCTTCGTCATTGCACAAGAGATCCATGGCAAACTGATTAAACCGAATTATGTCAAAGAACATTCGCCACACTCGTGGTGAGAGCACATTTCTTCTTTGGCAAAATAATGAGGTGAAATTGGAAGCGGCCCATTCGAAGGCGCCACGGTCGCGAGACACACTGAAGGTCAAATTTGTCGGTGCGGTTTTGACATTGACCTTTTCCAAAAATCTGATAAAGTTGGCTGAAGCAAGGTCAGAAAGTTTGATCGTGTGGCCGTTGCAGAAGCAGGTAAACCTACGATATGTTGCTGCGTTCAAGACGTGGAAGCCTGTGTCAACCTTTGTTGAAAATTTTCCTTTTTTGAAATCGACCGTGTTGGTATGACCACCGAGCCTCTCGGAAGCTTCGTATACATAAACATCATGATACGTCTTGTTCAAGGCCCACAGAGCACCAATTCCTGCACTGCCGCTGCCGACGATAGCGACTTTTTTCCTGCAGAAGCGATCAGTCGAGGAGCCCATCTTCCTGTCTTGTTCGTTTGTTTATGGCCCGTCGAGAAAGAGAGCGGTCTGAACGAAGCAAAGGTTTCGTTTCAACAGTGTGCAGAGGAGGCCATTTCTATCTTTGACATGGAGTGGAGTGAAGTGAAATGTACAATCTGAAAGCATGTGAAAGAGCCAAGTCAGAGACTCCAGTCGCTGCCATGTTCAGTTCGTGATTGGATGATGCTAATTGAGGTAACTAGCGGTATCGCAGCCACAGACGATAGCAAACCTGATTTGATGACGAGGCGTGGCATGAAGACGGAAAGATTGGGGGGGTTGGACAAGTCACTATGACGGGGACTTACATGTGCTGTGGCTCCGGCATGCTGCGCTGTAGGTCTAGGCGGACAGAATACCGAGCAAATGGCACCTCAGCTACTGTGTCTGAGGCACTGTATCCAACGGCTAGTAGGAGATAAAGCTGCGATGAGCCAGCGAGCGAGCGAATGGGCTGTCCTCGTGGCTGCGGCTCTGTTTTCAAGTCAGACAAAGAGAGGATCTACGGATATTACAGTATGTAAGTTTGCGGCAAGAACATGATGGACGGAAGCTGAATATGAATGGCTGATCTATCTTTTGCTGGGGTGCTAACGACTAAGCATCGCTGCACCAACCCAACACGGACGATCGTGGTCCCAACGATTGAGCTGACGACCCACTGAAATGCATTGAAATGCACTGAAACCCAAGGTATTGTGCCACCCCCGGGCTGGTGAGGTGGCCGCACCGTAGCCTTGCCAGGCGTTGAAGTGGCTTGGCTGAAATGTCTTTCGCGGGGTCGATTTTCCAGCATCACTTCCAGACTAAGCAAATCTCGGGGCGACCTGAGAGGCTTCTGCAGCACGTCAAGCTGGCACAGCTCGGCTCCAGGTCCGAGGGCCGTAGTCTTCACGAATGCATACAGTCGAAACATAGCTACTTTACTTTCATCTCATCGTCAATCATACGCAGCAAAACCCTCAAAGAGGTTTGCCATAACATAAGCATGTCGAACACTCAACGGGATCGGGAAACGTAGATTCGAGTCACCAATTCTTAGAAGCGCCGTGCAGGATGAACCTGCCTTCGTCTGCCCAGCTTATTTCAACCCGACGCCATTGACCGAAGTCGTGACGCTGAGCCGCTTTTCTTCACAATCTGGGGGAATCAACTTTGAAGAGAAAAGAAGAAAGGGATCAAAATCGCTGCTGCAAGCATCGACTGATATAATGCCCACATCTCAAGCGTGCACGGTCCACGATATCACGTGTATCATGTGGTGCTATTCTTATTGGTCACTTGGCGTCATACGCAAACGAACAGGCACCCAGTACTCGGGCCTGCCGAACTGGGAAGACTGACGAGAACATCAATTCAGCAACCACTTAGATCAACATCACCCGAGTATTGCGTGTTTGACATTGCGTAGACCATTTCATCCAACAGTCACTCGCATTTCGTTTTGTGATATCTATCACTGAGTAAACCTCCCCGACTTTACAATCCTCTCGTATCTGTCTCGCCCAGCCTCCTTTCACAATGGCGAACCCTCTCGATACCGATGCGGGCTCTGAGCTCTTCAGCTCTTACGAAGCCGAGTTCAAGCTTATTCAAGCCGACTTGAACCAAAAGCTGGACCAGATTTCTGAACTGGCTGGTGAGCCTCGAAAGGCTGCTATCAGCCAAGCCGACCGCGCGCTGGAAGAACTCGATGAACAGGTAGGTTCATCTCAGACTGAGCATCATCGGTATAACGGTCTTCTCTAACCTTCCCGAACGTACAGCTCAGTGCAATGCGCCTAGAAAAGCAGAACATTCCCACCAGTTCCCGTACCAAGGTCAATCAGCGTCTCCGAAACTACGAATCAGACACGGACGCCGCTCGTCGCAAATTGACCACCCTCTCCTCCGACCGTTCAGCGCTTTTCGGTTCACGCTACACAGATGATCCTGCAGGTTCGTCAGATATCAACATGGAACAGCGCCAGCAGTTGCTCTCGGGAACAGATCGCCTTGACCGAAGCACACAGCGGCTCAAGGCCAGTCAGGCTCTTGCGAACGAGACTGAATCCATCGGCGCGGGCACCCTGGCAGACCTTAACAGGCAGCGAGAGACCATCCAGCACACCCGCGAAATCATGCTTGAAAGTGAAGGCTACGTGGACAGGAGCGTTAAAACGCTCAGGGGCATGGCGCGTAGGTAAAGTGGCCCACAGCAGAAACGTCATGGAAATTACGGAAGACTAATTGAACTGCAGGATGGCTACAAATCGGATAATCACTATATCAATCATCACTGTGTTGGTTATTCTCATTGTTGCGGTCATTTTTAGCAAGTTCCGATGAATGAGGACGGTTATTGGAGTTTGGGGTGTCGTTCTCTGGCTTATAATGGGCTTTACGCGTACTTTCGTTCGATGAAGGAGTTTAGCATGCTTCATGAAGTAGACCAGTTTTGTCTTACAGTATACAACTTTTGAGATTACAGCAATCGTAATGGTGATTTTGTATAGAGGGTGCCAAGACTTGACTGTCCAGGCGGTTTAGGGGCAGAAAAATATTAGGTAAAACACCACCATAATTTCCCCTAAACTTATCTATGTATCTTTATCACTTAGTCTAAAACAGTCAACTGTTGTGGTACGATGAGGCTTGTGTAACTTCATGTGAGGGATGCTGGCATGGCACAACAGCTATCCGTGCTCGTAATAAATACCATCATGTAGGCCTCATCACGACCTAGCTACCTAGCTACTTACTCAGCTAAGCTGTCCGAGCTTAGAGGGTGTCAAAAGACTTGACCGCCCAGGCTAAGGGGCAGAAAAAGATTAGGTAAATTACCACTGAAGTCTTCCCTGAACTTACCTCAGTATTTTTATCAGTCAGTCTAAAGCGGTCAACTCTTATGGTACCTCGAGGCTGAGCTAGAGCTAAGGCACGGTAAGTGACCACACAATCGCCGAAAAGCACCCGGAGTTCAGCCGCTCGTTACTAGCAGGGCTTGTTCGCTCAAACCTCCAGCCTCTTTTCATTCCTCATCTCTCACAAAACTTTACCTCTCCACAACCAACTTTCCCTCCTTACCTCACCTCTCCCTTTCCCGACCAAATTATTTCCTTCTCTCTTCCCCTTCCCTTTCTCCCAATTTTCGCATCTGGTGCATCTTGCTTCTGTATTTGTATTTCAAGCGTTTTTCTCCCACAAGCTTACCGCGTGCTAAACGTGGCTTCTCACATCGGCGATGTCTGAATTTCTCGGGTATGCTGGACGTGGTCATTGAAGCCTGCCTACGCCCGCTTACGCAGCCACAGGTCTCGCATTTCCCTCATTTCCAAAAGCGATATTCGGTACGTTGCAATGGTCAATCTCATTGATTGATGTCACTGACCCATGGATAGCTATGTTGGTACCCTACATGAGATCAACTCGGACGAGTCGACAGTATCACTTGAAAATGTGAGGTCATTCGGTACCGAAGGTCGTAAGGGTCGACCTGAAGAAGAAATTTCTCCATCCGATCAAGTCTACGAGTACATCGTGTTCCGCGGCAGCGACGTAAAGGACTTGAGGATTGAAGAGCATCCCAACATCAAGGAGAACAAGCCTCCAGCTGTGCCCGATGATCCGGCCATCGTAGGCGTAAGTCAATCCCCCTGGAAAATCACTGTCCACTCCCATATGATGAATTATCTCGGATGTAAAACATTGTCATTGTCGGAAAGCGCAAAAAATAATGTCGATATTTCCGTTGCCTTCCTTCTGATTGGGAAAAATAACACTTGTTATTTCACGACTTTGGTTAGAGACACACAAGCTAACAGTTGCAAGGCTCGAGCTCGACCTGGTGCCCAAGGACCCAACCAGAACGCCCCACCAGGACCTGGTGCTTTTGGCCAAGGTCCCTACCCACCAAACAACTTCTACGGAGGCCCGCCACCTGGCAACTGGGGTCGTGGCGGTGCTCCTCCGGGACCTGGCCCCGGTCCCAACTTTGGAAACATGCCGTATCCTCCTCCTCCTGGCTGGTTTCCTCCTGGTCAAGGTTTCCCAGGTGGCCCTGGCGGTCCTAACCCTCCCGGAGGTCCAGGCGGCCCTGCGCCATGGGGCAACTACCCCTTCCCACCAGGCCCTGGCGGCCCCGGCGGACCTGGCCCGAATGCGCCTGCTGAGGTTGCTGCCAACCAAAGAGGCGCACCCAGTTCTGGCCCCTCGCAGGATGCAAAGCAGGCCCCTATCGGCCTTGGTGCCGATCGAGTCAAGGATGACACTCCTAGCGGACAAGCGACACTTCCCACAGAGCCCAAGTCATTGGCGCAAGGTGTACGCCAGCCATCGCACGCCCCGACACCACCAGTCGACTCAAAACCATCTATTGAGGAAGTCAAACAAACTGCTGCTAACCTGACTGCCAATGGACAAGCAGCTGCCGAAGCCAGCAAGGCTGCTCCTACTGGACCTAGAAATCACCGGGTCAACCCCGTGATTCCCTTGACCGGATCTGCAACCAAGCCATTCTCTCTACCTGGCATCAGTGGCGATGCTGCTGGCAAGGCTCCCACGCCAGTTGCCCCGACAAATGTCCAGGATGCAACCAGTGCCGCTCGGGCTGCAGTTGCAGTCGCTATGGCTCAACTTGGCAACAACGGCGGCAACGCGATGGACAACTTGACTAACAAGGTCAACGAAATGCGAGTCAACGCAGTCAGGGGTGGACCCGTTAGCCGGGGTCGTGGCCGTGGCGGACGTCCTGCCCCCGCCAAGGTGGCAGTCCCTGATTCCGATTTTGACTTCGCTCAGTCCAATGCCAAGTTCAACAAGCATGACTTGGCTAAGGAGGCTATCGCTGGATCCCCCTCGGAGATTCCAGAGCACTCTCCTGTTACTGAGCAGCCCGAGGTCCCAACGACCGGCGACGATGTCCCTGTCGCCTATAACAAGTCAAGGTCATTCTTTGACAATATCTCCAGCGAGTCCAGGGAGAGAACCGAAAACGGAGGCCAGAAGCCCGGTGGTCGCGAATGGAGAGGCGAGGAGCAGCGCAAGAACATGGAAACATTCGGCCAAGGTAGTGTCGACGGAGGATATCGCAACTACCGTGGTCGAGGTCGTGGTCGAGGTCGCGGTGGCCGAGGTGGTGGTGGTAGTTACCCTCGCGGCGGACGCGGTGGAAATCGCCCTCAGTACCAAGCTGCTCCCGGCCAACAATAATTTGGCACCGGTTGATGCCGGCCGACTTAATACGAAATATGGACTTGTGTCAGCCATGTTAATGCTGTCATGAGGCTAGACGACTCCGCTTTAATAAGATGGCCGTCGCGAACCAAACAGAAGCCTCAGCGCTATGGGTTTCCTTACTTGTATCATGTATTACGGATTTCCGATTTCTGGAACGTTTGCATTTCTGCGGCCCGATATGGGCATACCACGGTTCTTAGAGCTGTTCTTGGGCTTGAACGGATACCATGAACGAAGATATGGACACTTACATGAGAATGAGGTCTTGGAGGCCCGGAGTTAGGATTGAACTGGAAGCGGGCGGAATTGAAGGCGTGATTTACGCAACAGACTACAAAAGGAGTTGCTGCTACCCTTTTTGAATTGACGATTGAGAACACAAGGAACGGCCTGGCATGGCCTGGGGCCGGCGGTCACCTATGTGAAGGTACTAGTTGATGAGTCGCATGAAATTTCATGGTGATGCAAAAAAGAAACTAGGCAAAGCTCGACGTGTGGACCAGTATCGATCTTTTGAAGGATCGACAATTATCATCATATCAATACACTGATTCAACCTCAAACTTTTCTCCTTATTTGGCATTATGAATGGTGTGCGTGATTGGCGTAATAAGACTCAATAAATCCGCTTTGCATAATATTTGAGCATGGTAGCTTCGAGCAGCAAACACTGATGGTGCCTGAACCCATGGTCTCGTAGAGCAGGCGCGAGAGAAATGTCGAAACTATTCCTAATGACTCATAAATTAGGCATGGAAACGAAAAGAATCTAATCGATACTGCATTTTGCCATTGCACATATTTCCGCGTAAACAAGGCAATCCATCATATACTGACTGAGTCACGATAACCTTATGTGCGGTAGACTTGAAGGGACCTTAGAAAAATCCGACCTTGAAAAACAGTGAATTGAACCGCCGAGACAAGTCCGTTTACAAAAAGCCACCATGAATCATCTTACATTTAACGCCGAACCATATAGCAATCGACCCATTATATTTCACAATAACTAAGTGTCTGCCTAGAAGCCGTTGTCCATATTTAAAATTTTTACACAGTTTCAGAGGATCTTATTTGAAAAGTTGAGATATGGGAATTTTTGCATGCTGCCTACCCTATCAGACGACGGCGAAGAGTGAATGATATGGGACACAGGCGCCCAATTTACTGTAACCCAGGTAATGTCAAAGAACACCCCACCAACGTCATCATTTTCCCGCGCCCGGTCTGACACAGCACGACAATCATCGGAGAAATATATTTTTGATCACAATTTTCCCCTTGTTTTTTCCCCTGAGGAAACTTACTTTGTGCAAGAGGAAGCAGTATAAATATTGCACCCCTCCGCCTTTACCCTTCGTCTCTCTTTCTATTGAACACACACAATTCATACTCACTTCCATACGCACTCACCATGTCTAGTCGACAACTTCGCAAGCTGCAGAAGCAGCGAGAATTGGAAGAGACTTATAAAATCACAAAGGATGAATCGGAAGATAGCGGAGAGGAGCAGCTGCCTATTGCACCAAAGTCTCGGGCGAGTCTCTTTGCTGCACTGGGTGGCGAAGATGAAGATGATGCACAGGATGAAACTGAGGAAGAGCAACAGCCTGAAGAGGATGTAACTGAAGTGAAGCCACCCCCAGGTACAAGTAAGAGTAAAAAGAAGAAGAACAAGAAGTCAAAGGCAAAGAATGCAAAATCTCAACGGGCTAAGGACGAGGATGAGGACGAAATTGACAAGGCTATCAAAGAACTCAACCTGGCCACGTCGAGACCTGGAGACCAGTCCACCTCAGAGGATACAACAGCTCAGACCGTGCGAATCAACAAACTTCTTGAGATCAACCCGTATCACCTCAAGGCTATCAATGAGATGCGAAACCTCTTCGGTCGCGAGGTCATGGAGTCTGCTGAGGCAGAAGAGGAGCAGGACCATAGACGACGACGTCAAGACCAAGCTCGGCAAGAAGTCGACCTTGAAACTTTTCTGCGTAACCCACCCAATGCGCCCAAACTTCCCGAAGTTTCTCTGCGTAGAAATGTATTCATCCAAGGTCGCGAGCACTGGCCGAAGCAAAGCGCCGGTGGTCTGACCATGAAAGAGATTGGCATGGCTGAAGATGGCTCGGCAACTGAGTACACATACCAGTATGATCAAACCTACGATGCCATGCAATCTTGTTTCTTTGGCTGCGTCCAGATTGGAGATCCCATGCGCATGGTCCATCTGCTCAGGGAAGTCCCTTACCACGTTTCGACACTTCTGCAGGTTAGCAGCGTGGCCAAGCAAGATCAGAATATGTCTCTCGCATCTGAACTCCTGGAACGGGCCCTTTTTACCTTTGGCCGTGTGACCACCAGCGCCTTCCGCCAAAACCTTGAGCAGGGCAAGGCACGTCTTGATTTCCGTCGTCCCGAGAATAGACAGCTCTGGCTTGCAGGGTATCACTATCTCAAGAGTCTTATTCGAAAAGGCACATATCGCACAGCTCTGGAGTGGGCAAAACTTCTCTACTCTTTTGATCCCAAGGATCCTTATGCCATGCGTCACTTTATCCACTTGCTCGCTATTCGTGCTCACGAGGCCAGTTGGTTGATCGAATTCCTGGATGAGTTGGAGGAGACATCCGACAACAGGGATACAAATTATCTCAAACAGACATTGGTGCTGGCTCACTTGCAGTTGGGCGATACCGCTCGTGCGACAGAGGAGCTTGAGAAGGGTATGAAGCGAGTCCCTTGGCTGTACTGCGCACTATTCCAAGCACTGAATCTGGACACACCTCCATCTATCTGGGGCAAGAACGCCGATTCAGACTCCCGATCGTTCTGGGAAAAGCTATACATTCACCAGGCCAAGGATCTCTGGAATAACGCACAGGCTACTACGCTCCTAGAGAAGGTGGCCAAGAGTCTTGATAAGGTCGACACAAGCGCGCTGCCTAGCACTGATTCTCCACCTGACCAAGGAGTCACCAGACTCGCTTTTCTTGAGGGTCAGACGTCGCTCATGGGACTGGCCCCTCGGGAATATTTACAGATGCAACCAAACTACGAATTCGACCCTATGCCACCACCTGAGGAAGAAAATATCTTTTCAGGAACAGGCACGAGATTGCCTTGGCAGAATCAAAATCAGAACCAAGGAGCCACACGTGAAATCGAAGCACGATTACAACATCTGTTTCAGCGACAAGGAGCCGCTCCTGGAGGCATGGCTTTTGGCGGAGAGGGTGACAGCGACGATGAGGCTGAACGAGCGGCGATGCTAGATGATGAGGAATTGCGTCGTGACCTTGAGGAAGCGGCGCGGTCTGGCAATCACGGAACTGGTTTTCTCGGGCGTCTTATGCAGATGCTTGGCGTAAGGACCGGGCCGACTGACGAGAGGCTGGGTGCTGATCAGGAGGGAGAGACTGATACTGAGACTGAGGATGAGGGCGAGACTGGAAACGAGGTTCACCGAGGAGAAGGGAGTCGAGAACAGACATAGAGGGTCCAGTCTTTGATGAAAAACTTGTAAATTTAGTCAATGAGATTTCGTGAATTCAGAATTGATGAGTTTCCATTTGCTTGTATTCCTCGCGAACATTAAGGGCTCTCTTGGACGGACTGCACCGTCATCATTAACTCCGTATAGACCCACACGCATCGTCAGCTTTAGAATTTAAAGTCAAGCTCAGCTAGTTCATGTATCCCTGATCGCGGTTTAAATCCTTAGGCCACGTCTTGGAATTCGATCGTCAGACCGCCGCTGGGTTTGCTCCGGCCCACCTTCACTCGT
Source organism: Fusarium graminum (assembly GCA_013266165.1). Classification (NCBI taxonomy): domain Eukaryota; kingdom Fungi; phylum Ascomycota; class Sordariomycetes; order Hypocreales; family Nectriaceae; genus Fusarium; species Fusarium graminum. The sequence continues at coordinate 42,835 of JAAGWP010000257.1, forward strand.
GCACTCTAGTAATGGATGCCTATCGTTAGACGTTAGACTAGTCCCATGTGGCCGAGCCAGACATATCAACTCGCTAGGGCGTTGCCGGAAATGAAGGTTTCTAGAAAGGGCGGTAGAAGGTAATTGGGGACACGGGACACAGCAGCCAATCGCATTGCACGAGTGTGGTATAAACTGTGCTTTCTCAGCCCTGCCTATGTAGTGTCAGTATCGACGGTCGGTTTTTGTCAATGAGTCAAGGCACCAGCTGGCGTACGAGCGCATCTGATTTGCTGAGGAATACATTTGCATCAAACCAGATGATCGTGGCTGACTGCGAGTTTGTGCTAGTTAATGCTTGGTCTATAGTACCCGAATGATATATCGTACACGGTTTGTTCCATTTGGCCGAGAACCACAGATGTTGGATCGGGCAGTGAGTGAATTCTTTCGGAGCCGAGAAAACCGACACAAATCAAAAGCACGGAGCATCAGCGGCCGACTCTGATTTGCATCAATACCAATACTCTTAGCAGCAGCCCAGGTGCATGCGGCGCATCAACCATCCATCCAATGATCCATGTACACCATATAAATTATAGTGAAGTATTCGGTCTGGGGACGCCTGTAATGAGTGCAAGGGTGAAACGCGGTGGAGAACGGCTCTAGCCTCAAGGGTCAATTTGGTGATTTGGTCCGAGTAAATCATCAAGGCCAAAGTCCAAAGTGCGGTAATGTGCGGTATAATTCCACGGACAGAATAATACCCGGCTTCTTGATTCGAGCATTCTTGCAAGTTGGCAGCCAGAACTGGAACAAGATAATGGAGAAAGGGGGCATACTCGTACAACAATCTATCGTGAACTAAACCCTTACCCTGACGGGTTTTACAACAAAAAGATCGAGACTGGTGACAAGTGAGGCTTGCATTGCATTGCATTACCTCGCATTGTGTTGTACTGCCACACCTTTCTTGGGTGCTAAACATATCTCTAGAGTCTAGACTATGATTCATCTATCTCCGGCCACGACTCGGAGTGTCGTCGTGTCTAAGTTGATAAGCATGTCCACGGCCCGGGGATTGTATGGAAATGCTCAAGAAAGCACGGCTTTGTCAGTGTGGTGTGGTGTGGAGGAGACTGGGGATAAGATGGAGAATACGGGTCGGCCGAAAACGATTATCTTTGCTCTGGGTCTGGGTCTGGGTCTAGGTCTGGGCAGCTCTGACTGTGTCCTGACTAATAATGCTAGGTGCCACGATCGACCCCGTTGTGCAGATCTCTATACAAAACTTCTCATCCCAATGCTTTCTCGGATCGATAGTCTCTGTATCGTCTCTTGGCGATGACATTTGATGGTGTCACCAGCGGTATGTGAGGATCACAACGGCCGATCGAGGCTGTCGATCACAGTGAGATGCTGTCTCAATGAATCAACGAAAAGATATCGATTCATAGAATCAGGTATCAGAGTTTGGAGGCGTCACGTGTGACTCGCATCCACATCTCCACAGGGGACGGAGCCGAAGGGGATCGAGACCCGCTACTGCAAGGTCTAGACCCTTAGAACCGGCTCCGAGATGGGAGGGAAGGACACCCTCACCTCACGGTCTTGCTCTCCCCCAAAATATTCGGTTTCGCTGAGGTACCTAGGTCGGTAATTACCGTCGTTCAGTAGGTACCTTATGCCTGCCTCCTGTGGTGAGGTGCAATACCAGAAATCTTATCTTGCCAACTTCATGTTAAGATGAGCGGTAACAACAATGGATATCAATTCGAGCACTGCCAGGTATCGCATCAAGTTCAACATGTCGTGAAGTGAATGTTTTTCGCTTTCAACTTCTTGATTTATAATGGGGTTTGTTGCAGTCTCGATCGTACCTGACCCTGACGATACTTTCTTCCACGGATAACCACCATGACTGGTCAACTCGCAAAGTGATCGACATTATCAAGAATTGGGCCTGTACTTACAGGACCATTCTGGTTCGCATTGCACTCAAGACATGGTACCCATCCGTTTGGATTGTCTCCATCGGCCGATCAAACCGGCCCCCCGCCAAGTCAAATATTTCCAGCTCCAGTGCCTCCTGGAATTTGCTACCTCAATTGACCGAGTAACAGTCTACAAATTCGCTGCACATCGCGTTTGTACAGCTTCAGACCCCGTGTCCATGTTCTGCACGACCAATCAGCACATCATTTGCCACATAGGTAAAACAAATACATATAATCGAAAAACATCTTCCAGTGCTACTCTAAAAAGAGGTCCAGCCCAACGGGTCCTCTACCCTAGTTCGCATCCGCATCCGCATCGGGCCATCCCACCTGCACTGCACTGCACTGCACTGCTTGTACTCGTGCCTGCTGGATCGCCCAGCGTGTGTGTGTCTGGGGTGGCTGAATAGGACGGGGCAGCAGGCCGAGGACAGGAAAAAAAAAAGGCTACGCCGCGCACCTTCGAACAAGCTAAAGCTCAACGACCCCGGCTTTGCAATCCAAAGCCAAACCACCCTATCGCGTTCAATCTCCAACCCAAGCCCAAGCTCCCCCTCCAGGGCCAGTGTCTTGTCTACCGGTCTGGTTGCCCTGGGTTGTCCCCCGTGCCCCGTCTGGGTAGCCCGTGCCTTTGTGCTCCGTTTCCCATCCAAGTCCGCGTGCTTGGCGGTGCCTCTTTAACTCATCCCGGCTTCGCCTCAGATAACACTTCTTTTGGCTTTGCCTCCTCAGCCTTGCTTGAGACTTTTCACCCTCACTGTACGCCATGTTTGTTGCGAGTTCAGTGCGCTTGCGACCTTACACTATCTACCCTTTTCAGCCGAGGCTGTCGTCAGCTTCCTGACTACACCATCGCATCCCACTTGTTACTCGAGTTCTCGAAGTTGGTCAGCACACCTTCCTCGGATCTCGCTTGTTGACCGTTTATTTCACATTCGCGCACTCACGCCTTTCCGATTCGTATACGAAATCGACCGACCTATGACCTGATCCTTCAGTTCCTTGCAGCATCGAGTTTTATCCTTCTGTATAATTTCCTGGCCAACTGTCGCATGGCCGCAGGCATGCCGGAGATGACTACGGCGCACTCTTCTACCCACGATGCGGGAAGCGCCCCTGCCACAGCTCCTTCCCAGCCTATCCTGACCTCTACCTCTTACGACACGCCGCTTTCGCAGCAACAAACTCCACCTCACCACTTGCACCAACAAACACCTTCGCAAGGTCTTGCGCTCACCCACCAGCAACAGCAACAGCAACAGCAACGAAGCGTCAAGAGACCTAGGCCAGTCAAGTCCTGCACTGAATGCCGGAAGCGCAAACTGCGATGCGATCGCCTTTGTCCGTGTTCTCAATGCCAGAAATCGAATCGAACGTGTAGATATGCCATCGATAATGATTCCGCAAACCTATCTGATGGCTCCGACTGCGAGCTGCCGGAACCTGTGCGACCACCCAAGAGGAATTGTCATTCCGGCATATTCAACTCTGGAACCCCGGTCCCCAACAACGAGTTGACATTTGGATCTGTTCGAAACGGCGATGCTACAAGTGCGCCTTCACTGGAAGAGTTGTCGATGCGTATGGAAAGACTGGAACGACAACTAATGGCCAGGAGTCCTGCTGCATCCGAGGGCAGTGGTGGTAGATTAATTGCTGCCTCCTCTGCCACTATACGAGGGTTGACTGTGAAGCAAGGAGCGTTGCGAACCAGATATCATGGCCAAAACAGCCCTCGTGTTCTATTGAACCTGGTAATACTCTCACCGGCGTCTTTGGATGTGTCTCTTTACTAAACTTACTAGTTCGACGAAGCCAAAGATTTCATGGCCAACCACGCGAACAATAGCGCCGTTCGAGATATCTTGCTGAACTTCAAACGTTTCCATAAAGCTCTTATCGACGAATATCGCAGATCCTTGTCCCCGATTACTGTCTTTGTCGACTCTATGATGCCTGTACAAAAGCGAATGACAGACATCCTGCCGAAAAAGTCAGTGTGCGACAGGCTCGTTGCTTCATACGTGGATACATCGGAAACGATTTATCGCATCGTCCATCTACCAATGTTTACCGAGCAGTACAACCTTTTTTGGGAAGGCAAAATACAATCCGAGTATTTCCTCCCACAACTTCTCTCGCTTTGCTCTATTGCGTCCCGGTTCGAAACAAAATCAAAGGGGCTTGGTAATGAACGATCCGACGGTGTGCACATCCCAACGGCATGCGCTCTTGTACGGTCATGGCTAGATGGCCTAAGGGGAAAGCAGCTGGTTGAGTTCGAGGTACTTCAGGTAGAAGTCCTACTCTTGCACGCGCAGCGAATGATCACGCCCCGGATACAGGATTCCTGGACATCGTTAGGTTCTATCGTGCGTATGGCTATGACGATGGGTCTTCACCGCGATCCTTCGGAATTTGAACCTCGGGTTCCTGTGTATCTGGGCGAAATGAGGCGCCGACTGTGGTTTACGATTCTTGATATGGATCTCCATATCTCCCTCGCCAGCAATCTGCCCTGTCTAGTCCGAGAAGGAGACTTCACTTGTCGGCCGCCCCGAAATTTGGACGACATCGAACTTTATCCCGACATGAAAGAGCTACCACCCTCAAAACCTATCGACGTGGTCACTGACAACCAGATGCAAGTCTATGCAGCCATGACCTTGGGGGTGCGGATGAAAGTGGCACACATGTTGAACAGAATCGACACGATCAGGGATTACCAAGATATCTTGGACTTAGGGGCTAAGCTCGAGCGATTTCTTGATGATATCAACTACATTTTCCCTAGGCAGGGCATACTGAGTGATTCGCAGAAAAGCAAACAGTGGAGATCCCGGGTCATTCTTGACATGCACGTGCGACGGCCATTGCTGGCGCTCTATCGACCATTCGCTATAGGAGCTTCCGATGCCCCAGGACAGATATCTCGAGCGTACCTCAGGTCTTCGATGGTGATCATGAAATATTTGGATGAATTAGATCCTATGCTTGCGCATTTCCAGGACATAGCCGAAATGTACCACCAGGTGCTGAAGAAAGATATTATTCAGGCGGCCCTGAGCGTGTGTTTCTACATCCGATCAGCGATACGCCCGGCCTCCGATAGCTCTGGACTCGGATCGCAAGCCTTGCGCATGTCCCCCGACTCCTCTGATGATTTCCCGACTTACAACCCTGAAAATCTCGTGCTCTGGTCCCCGTCTCGACTGATCAGCACTGTGGAGAAGACGTTGGATCTATTGGTTCGTAACATCAGTGGTCGTGACACCAAAGATGTAGTGTGTCTGTCAGTTGTACTGGACTGCGTATCAAGGCCCGAAGTCACGACAGAGGATATTGTACAAAACCTTCGTATAATATTAGATCGCTGCTCGAGAGCAACAAACATGAACCTCGACAGTGCCCCTATGGGCCCCGGCGTTCCCATTGACGGGTACCAAGGGGATGCTTACAGACATCATGCACCATTTATGTATCAACGAAACTCAATCGGAGTGCCGGCGGCCGTCAACGATTTCGACAATTGGATGTTATGGGAAGGATGGGAATAATATTCACGGGCACATGTCTGAACCGTGAATTGTATGCTTCCGCTTCTTTGTTGTATGTGTACTTCCCCTTGCCACCTTACTCTTCTCCATTTGTCTCGGAAGCGTTGGAAAGGCGTCGATTTGGTCACCTGTGTAGAGTGCACCGCAATATCGATGGCAAGCAAATCTACAAAATGGATGTATGCCAGGCTCAGGAACTCAAGCGGGCGTTGAGTGACTTGTTCCAGCAGGTGGGAGGCTTTCTATTTATAATTCATTTATTTCTTTGGCCATAAGTGGCCCTGCGAGGCGCATAGGGGTTAGATGGTTGAAGCTGGAATTTTTTATGTGGCTTGATGCTTATATAAACCAACAGACGAGGAGTGTTCCAAGATGCGCAAGATAGCAAACCGGTTGATGCTTGAGGTGATAGATAGACGAAGCCTCGAACTAAATACTCAATGATGAGCCTATCAAAAGCAGTACGCATTCAAGCAAATACAAATCACGAATTGGATTAGATGCACTGCCTCGTCGTCTCAGCTCGCTTCGTCAGATCCGGTCTTGCTGCCCGACCGAGTCTCCTGGACCACATGAATTGGCTCTCGTTTGACAGCAGCCAACCAGGCAGCACCACGGCCGTCGCCAGGAGAAGCACGAATGGTTTCCATGGATTCTCGGGGCAGACGAGGCCATTGAGCGGCAACGAAAGGTAGCCCACTTTCTCGCACAATCGCGTCGATTGTAGTATAGTCGTCCAATCCTATCCGGGCAGCGTCGCAACAACTGAAGACAAGGCGCAGTGGTAAAGTCGTATCTGAGCATGGAGCTTTCACTATCTCGTGAGTACGACGATGGACAGATTTCACCGCGGTCAAAAGGGCCCTGGTGGCTATTTCCAAGACATCAGCTTGATCAAAGGCGAGAACGATGGCTTCTGGAGAGGTGGGCGTCTGCAATGCTGCTTCGAGGTCATGCTGAGCTGTGGGTGAGCCAGTGGTAAGAGTGAGGCTGGTGTGGTAAAAGGCGTGTGAGGTTTGGGGGGTAAGAACCGTGACAGTGTAGTTTCTAGATAGAGCAGAATGAAGAATTAGAGAGCCTCTGCGGTCTGATGTACTTAGGAGCAGGATATGCATTGCGGAGTTGGGAGGGTTATGTTGTGTAAGTGGAAGCTGAAGGAGATGGCTTGATATAGTAATTTTGGGATATGCGAAGACGATGCGAACTTAAAATTAGGTGTCATTCTATTATTTGCCATGACTTGAGAAAAGACTCCGAGTTGGAATTGCCTTTATCTATACCAGCTGGTCCCTATAGACATGCTGATGCATTTATTCGGCCGATTGGATCACGGCGCCGACTTATTCGGCCGGCAGTATACTAGTAGGTAGTCCCAATTGTTGTCAGTGGATCATTTCCAGTATTGCTTGCGCTCAAATTGCCTATCGTCTCCTATTACCAAGAAACAGGCCCAGAGCTGAGCGATTGATGCGACGTCGACCGAGAGACAAAAAAAAAAGAGGAAATACTGAGAAGCACACGAGCCTCGGCATCTCGGTCCCTGTGAGACTCCTCCCCCGCACGATCCCACGCTTTGAACCTGGGGTAGCAAGTGCAACAGGAGAATTGATTTCATTTGATGAAAGTTTGGGCTTGGACCGAGTTGTTTGCCTAATTAAGGTAGGATGAGAGCCAGGGTGGCTCTGTAGATCTTGGGGCATCCGCGGGTGATATCATGAACACATATATCTAGGTATCTACTGACTGTGTGCACTCCAACTTGGATCCAGCAACAAACACCAACACTTTCTTTGTATCCAGCCAATTCGACTATCTGATCTCCACTGCTGAAACGACAGCAAGCAAGTGCTGCTATAGTGACCGATTGAAGACATATCTAAATACAAACATTACAATGCCTGCCAAGAAAAACTCACCCGTCTACGTCCTCGGCGTGGGCATGACAAAGTTCATCAAACCCCGCGGCAAGGTAGACTACACCGAGCTCGGCTTCGAAGCAGGCGTCAAAGCCCTCCTGGATGCACAGATCAACTACGACGATGTAGATCAGGGCATCGCATGCTACTGTTACGGCGACAGCACCTGTGGCCAACGCGTCTTCTACCAGTTCGGCATGACCCAGATCCCCATCTACAACGTCAACAACAACTGCTCGACCGGCAGCACAGGCATCAATATGGCCAGGACCTTGGTTGAACATGGGGCTGCCGATTGTGTCATGGTCGTGGGCTTCGAGAAGATGATGCCCGGGAGCTTGCAGACTTTCTTCAAGGATAGAGAGAGTCCTACTGGCACCTCAGGAAAGATGATGGCGGTTACGAGGGGCGTCACTAATGCTCCTGGCGCGGCGCAGATGTTTGGTAATGCCGGGAGAGAGTATATGGAGAAGTGAGTATTAAACACCGCCGCCGCCGAGGAAAAGCTGTATACTGACTTGATCATAGATACGGAGCCAAGGCTGAGGACTTTGCAGAGATTGCACGTATCAATCATGCTCACTCGCCCAACAACCCCTATTCTCAATTCCAACAGGTCTACACCCAGGAACAAGTCCTAGAATCTCCCATGATCCATGAGCCTTTGACCAAACTGCAGTGCTGTCCAACCTCCGACGGTGGCGCTTCAGCTATTATCGTCTCAGAAGAATTTCTCAACGCCCGCCCTCATCTTCGCGAACAAGCTGTGGAGATCGCAGGTCAACACCTCGCAACCGACGCACCGAGCCTCTTCTCACGCAGTGCCATTGACTTGATGGGCTACGAGATGACACAGCGCGCTATGCTAGAAGCAACAAAGCAGGCTGGCATCTCACCCCGTGACGCCCAGGTCGTCGAGCTCCACGACTGCTTTAGCGCAAATGAGATGATCACCATCGACGCCCTGAATCTCTGCGACAAAGGCAAGGCCCACGAGCTCGTACGTGCAGGCGACATAACCTACGGAGGAAAGTACGTCGTCAATCCCTCAGGCGGACTCATCTCCAAGGGCCACCCTCTCGGCGCCACGGGCATTGCGCAGTGCGCGGAGCTAGTCTGGCATCTACGAGGCTGGGCCAACAACCGTGCAGCGCCCAACACGCGGTACTGTCTGCAGCATAACCTCGGACTTGGAGGCGCGGCGGTGGTGACGGTGTACAAGAGGGCAGATGGGAGAACTGCGCCTGCGGTGAATTCAACCATGGTGGGACATCGCAACAAACTTGGGTACAATCCTGCAGTTGAGGCGAAAGGGTTCACGCAGGAACAAGTTGATTTGGTGAGAAGCAAGAAGTCCAGGAGCGAGTGGGCATTGCAGGATGTTGAGAAGAAGGTTGAGGCGAGGTTTTAGTGGAATGGTTCGACTTGAGTTGATGTCTATAGTTTGTGCAGAGCGAGTACACGAAGATACAGATTAATCATATGTTTATTACATACTCGGTTCTTGATTCTTCAAGTATGAACAAAAACATACAAAGAAATCAGGCATTTAGCACCGACCAGACACTTCTTTCACCCTTACATGAATATGTGGTACTTTCAACTTCTCCTCATCCTCATCCCAAAACTCGGGGTTGATCTCGCTTGTCGACCACATATCCTCCATCTCATCATACCACTCCTCAAGCGTCCCTTCCTCTTTAAAGTCCCGCCCTGTACGCTCGTCAAAGTGATGTATGCTCACCGTGTCTTCAGGATCCGGGTATGAGGCTATGTCCCATACACCCTCGATCTTGGGGAGCTCGTCCCATACGACGTAGATAGTCTCGAGCTTCTTGGTCCAGTCCAAAAGAGCAGCTAAGTTGCTGATACTATAATAAGCAGTAAATGCTGGGAGAGCAAGGTGCTTGATATTGGAGACGATGTGGGCGGCACTGGCCCTGTCCTCTGTATCGTTCTCATTCTCATCCAATTCCTCCATGACATCGATCAAGAAGGTTTGCCATCGTTCTCGAGGTATGTAAAAGAGATCAAGGTCTGCGTCGAAATCGCGACTGAGAATACTGCTTTTAGTCTCCTCTTGATAGTGAGATTCGATCTTGTTTTTCTTTAGCCAGTATTGAACCGCCTGTCGCGCCTCTTTGCATGCATTGTAGTAGGGACCAGTGTGATCGGGCGCCTGAATATGGTGCTGCTGTTTCAACTCTTGAGCCCGCTCTTCTGAGCTGTCACTGGGTCTCTGCTTGTTATACATGTATATGCCGGCCTTTGATGGAATTGCAGCCTCCCAGATAGCCGCACGTACTTCTAAGGGAAGTTTGGGGAACTGAGGGAATAATGTACTCATTTGGATATGTTAGTTAAGAGACTTGTGCTATTTGCGTCTTGAATAGAAAAGCGAGGAGAGAAGATGTAGGTCAGAGACGCGCTGCAGCGCGTCTCTGACCAAGGATTTTATAAGTGCTGTGGAGGAGCAGATTAGGGCTTTTCTTTTTCCTTTTCCAAGTTTCACAACACCAATTCCATCATCAGTGGCATTTTAAATATGAGATGATTGATGGGAAATGAGACGACTGTCTTTCAAACCTTTGGAAGAAGACTTTTCAAAGGTTTTGCCCATAATCGAATCCACCCGATGTATGTGAACCGTCTCTCCAAGCTTGGGAAACGATGCAATTTCGCAACGTTGCTGCACAGACACAGATTCCGCCACCCACAAACATCTTTCATGGCACTGAAGCGTGACAGTTCTGAGCTGCAGGATATCGTTTCATATAGCATAGGTTTTCTCCATGGCCGAGGGCATTGAGACAAAGTCAGCTATACTCTCCAAGTCGCTCTGAAAAGCATGGGCCGACAAGGCAACGTTGACCAGAGCACGGCGAAACCTGCGCGACTCCGTGCCATCCACCTCATGGCCTGAGAAGTCGACGCCAAGGTGAGCAATTTCATGGCCGGGCAAGTAGATGATATCGCGCTGAAGATCAAGTTCGCGGACTAGTATATGGCCCTGTGTCTCTGGTCGAAGATACCACTGGATACCATGTAAATGACCGTGTCAATCTCAGACAGCGACGTTCTCCATATTTCAATACGAAGCTCGGGAGGTTAGGTCTCTGAATTAAACCATTGCAGGTAATAGCGGGAGAGTTATCGTGTTCTCCGTTTTCTTGGTGTTATGATGTTTTGATCTAGTGTTGTTCCTGGAAAGGGCATGCATCACAAGGATATCGATACTGTCACCACCCCAGTGAAAGATGTTGGTTGGATTTTGATCACAAGTATGTATGGAATACCAATACTGCGGACGTGGATATGAGAAGGTTCTCTTATATTCTTGCTTGTAAGCAGTAGTGCTTCAATAAGTGTTCAAGATACACCATCTACAGCGACCGCTCATATATGCAAATTACAGTATACATCTACACAGCCATGGCAGGCACCACACCTCCATATTTCGTTATTTTCCATTACCTTTGATCGTATGTCCATATTCGTTATATAAAGGACCAATTATCCTTCCAACGGAGTCCATACCGATAAATCCTTGTATAACCACCCTATCTTGTTGTCATCAGGCTAAAACGACAGATCCATTCACCGAAAGATAAGCCAGCATCATCAGATCATGGATGTAGATCCTACAGACCATACATCAGAGGCCACGAACCTGTCGAAGTTGTTGATTGACATAACAAAAGAAGTCTACCCTGTTCATTACTCAAACTATGCCGTCAATCGTGATATCACTCGTGGGGGTTCCCTGCCAGCACCCACACCCTCAAAGGCAAGTAAGTATATCGAGATCTGGCAGGGTCTCTCTCAACCGAAAAACAGCCGCGATCAACGTCCGTAGTGGCCAGATCAGATCAAATCATATCAGATCATGATACGAATTTCTCGGCCAGATATCCGGAGAGATGGGTGTATACCGTACACTCCCCTGTGGCCAACATAGCCAAGCAGAGCCTCATCAGCCTGGATGGTTTCTGCCATGGGTGTATAGGGCCGAGCCGCAAGTGGATAGGTAGCTTCGTGAGGTTCTTCTTCGGTGCCACCGGTAGCAGCGTTCTAAAAACAGGTGATCCGATTTCGCTGCATTCCGACAGATTACCATCTCGTCAGGACAACAGTTGCACATGCAGGGACTGTGTGGTGCATGTTTCTAGAAGGCAACTAACAAAGAGAAAAGGCGTCGAGTAGTTTAATTGGTGTCACTGTCGCCCTGTCTTGGCGGCGTTTGTCTGCATCTTTCGATGATACCGTCCAGATGGTTCTAGTATCGGCGTGGCCGGTCAGATCATGTTGTCGTTGAAGACGTAAGAATCAGGCCACTTCTTTTCTCGTCTGTGCTTTTTTGACGCCGTCATTCGTGTTGTATTCTCGACAGTACAATCGGAATATGTAACTTATCCGTGTAGGTTTATGAAAATCTCGATATCAATATCACTATATCACTACTAATCAATACATGTGTATCTCATTTCATGTTATCAAGCTACAAATGACCCAACTTGAGTGATTAGCATATAGGGTAGATCACTTACCGCGATGACCCCAAACTTGTATAAGCTGGTAAACCAGATACGAAATATGGTACAAGTTGCACAATTACTATACTGAAAGACCCCGTTCTTACCACATTCATTTTGAACTATATACTTAATGTAGAACAATGGCACGTACGTGATTGTGACACTGTTGACCCTGATGACGAGTGCCAAAACCGATCTACCTACCCAAACTAAATTTAGCCGTCTCACTTACACGGTACCTCAGCATCGTCACTTCATACAATGAAACTGAGCATGAAATAGATATGAGTCCCCTTTAACACATGCCCAATAGTTTTAAAAGAGCCATCTACAGTCGATAGTCCAAGCACCGGAGTAATTACCCGTCAAGAGCGTTTCAGAAAATCCCCCCGTGTATTGAGCACGTTTCACTACTCCCTGAGCTTTAGCCGCCCTAGAATTGCGCAATTATCGCGGGACCGAAACACAGACAAGACTGAGTATTAATAATTCGTGGTCACCATCACAGTCAGCAACAAACAACCTCAGCCTCAAGATACCCCTTTTCCGAACTTGTGATTCTATTATAAACCTTTCTAACCCTACCTCTCTCTTCTTGCCAAGCGACATTCACAAGCTCAAGCACGGACCTTTACAGCAGCTCCAACTGAACCCCGCCATTTTCTTCAACTTTCACAAATACCTACCTACCTACCTACCTACATTACAAATCACAAACCGCAAACCGCAAACCGCAAACCACCTTCACAATGTCCGACACTCACACCTACGAGTTCAACATCACCATGAGCTGCGGAGGCTGCTCCGGCGCCATCGACCGCGTCCTCAAGAAGCTCGACGGTAAGATCACGCCTTTCGAGCGAAACCGTGACGGCCGCTAACAATACCTCCCCGCAGGCGTCGAGAGCTACGATGTGTCCCTCGAGAACCAGACCGCAAAGGTTGTCACCGCCCTGCCCTACGATACCGTCCTCCAGAAGATCGCCAAGACCGGCAAGAAGGTCAATTCTGGCAAGGCGGATGGCGTCGAGCAGTCGGTCGAGGTTGCTGCTTGAGCAATGGGCCACGAGAATAAACCATCGACCGCCTAGATAGATGTTGGCTTTGTAAGCGCTTGGGAATGTCTTCGGTGTTTGTCGTCCCGAACAAAGAGGACAGGAGGGATATCTGATTTCGTGTTAAATCCCTACGAATCAATGCAAATATTTTGATACACACTTCTGTCAGCGCCACGGCTCCTTGAACTCACGCCTCCAGTCTCTCGACTCTCCTGGTGTGATTTTTAAGACATTGTGAGGCGCGGGTTCGACATAGTCTCGTTGACGGTTACCCAAAACCTACCCATGGAGGAACGTTCGTGAAGGAGGGGCGAGGCTTGACGTTGTAGGTGAAGGGGTCATTTTGTAATTGCTTTCACACATTTGTCTTGTAATGCCGCAGTCGACTTTTCTACCACATGCATAAAAGAATGCTAAACTTCCTAGTTAGTGTAGGCGAAGCAGAAAATATAGTCTCTCCAAGGTTCCGTTGCAGGATAAAATATTTGCTGAACTGAATTCTGACCCCTTACACGATTTGCTCGATATTGCACGTTAGATGCATGTTAGAAGATCGCTTGAGGAATGGTATAGCACCGCCAAGGATGGATCTGGGACCCCATGAGTTGTCTTGTCCACATCCATTAAGAGTATGGCTAGTCCTACAGACGACAGAAGACGTAGAAGAGTGATCAGCCATATTGTCATGTGCCACACTCCTCATGAGGACAGCTTCCTGGTTTCCGAGATGTCAACCTCTCGGACGAAAGCTCAATCATCATCGACGTCGGACGCATTAAGAACCGCAGCCGATCACGATGTCACCTTGAAAAGACTTGCGGCAGTAAATGCTCTGCTTACCCCGGAACTGGGTGTCATGACTTGATGAGTCGTTCAAGCTTGAGATGTCATGAAGCACCCTTGATAGCCCAGTATATGCTAGATACCTGCTTAGTTCGAGGAATCCCATCACAGAAACTCACAGGCTCCTTCTTGAGGGGGCGTCCCTCAGCCTCTAGGGGTGTGCGAAACGCGGGATGGATGCGGGGAAGTCGACTCAATTGCGGCTCATGCAAGTCAAAACTGCGGAGCCGCAGTGGATGTCGCTTTTTAGCATTCACTGCACGGGCCTGAAGGCGGGGGCAGTGGAAGGATAAACGTTGCCCGGCGCCTGGAAAACGCGGAGGACCCAGGAACCCACGGACCCTGCCCCAGATATGATGATGGTGATGATGATCTAGGGACCACGGGTGCAGGGCGAGTGGTGTAGGATGTGACAACCTATGATGGTGCTGAAACAGTCTTGACAGTCTCTGTTTACTATATACCATCTCCATGGAATACTCAGTATCATTTCCACCTCTCAAGGCAGACTGGCTTGAAAAGGAAACGAATAGACACATCAATTACTAGTATTGATCAAACAGCCACAAGAACATCCATGTCAACCATGAAGAAGCATATATGCAAATCTCCCTCTGGACCGGCACGCAGCGAAGGATATTGACAACAGTGCAATGTCTATCTCAATGACCCTTGTGAGGGGATAGTGGAAGGTGGACTCTTAAACGATGGAATAATTAGTAGATGAGTGTCATTGCTGTGGCAAGTGTCCAATCATTCTCAAAAGCAAACATGACCGGAAAACAAATCCTTGTAACAAGGATGCCGGATGGATGTTGGGTCCTTGGAATCTAGAAGTTCTAAAAGGTGATTTTTGCAAGCCGATGTACCAATAATTGGACAAGGTACATCCATCCGCAATTGTGATTGAGACTTGGTAGAATTTAGTATTGTTTGAGAACTAGAGAAGTTTGAACTAGAATGGTCAGGGTGTTGAAATACAGTTACATTCGACACGTTGACTTGACTTTTATTAGTGCTTCCCCGCATTTCCCAAAAGGAGGAGCAAGAACCTCCGCCCAGCCGGTTGGGATGAACCTTGAACCCGAGCAGTTCCCAGGCAGTCGCAAATAGACTCAGTCCAAGATCAGTCTGGGGAAGATTCTCACTTCTGATCTCATGTACCTTCGCGGATCCGAACCTGCTTCTCGTAGTGCGATGCTAAAGAATCTGGGGGAATGGCAGCATGCCTAGGTAAGGTACCTAGTGAGAGAGTGCGGGGGGATGTGAGGGTGCTCATAGGTTTTCGTTCCAGGTTCCAGGTAGTCGTCTAGTGACCCACTGTTACGCCTCAGAATCAATCGCAATTCTATTACCGTATTTCGGTGGGACTATATGACTTGGTAGCGTCAAGAATGCCAAGTTGGTGTTGTTGGTTAGTTGTCGGTAAAAAGGGAGGTTATACCAACTACAGTTGAACGCCCAGAGCCACGGCCATCGACTTAGCCATGTTCCTCAAACAAGGAATTGCCTTAAGTGTTGGCAGAGTGAGTGCCGTGAAATGTACGAATGATGTCAAAGTAAAGACAGAAAGAGATTCCTAACTGCAACATCAAGTCACAACTGATGTTATGGAATGAAACTACCACAATGTTGATGCTTTTGATCCAGCGGATACAATAATGCCGACCTTCGGTGGTGTATAACGCGAACGGCGACTTTCATGAAGACACAATAAAACTGGGTTATGAGATGCCACAGAGAAGCGCACATACATCATCAATACATTGAGCTATCAGCCTAAGAAAGTTCTACCTGACCCCGTTTGAGAAAACATCAATATATACCGGCAGTTGGTTGAGTTTCTTTCAACTTGCGTAGGGCGTTTTGAAGATCGAATGCCACACCGACGTGGGAACGGAGCCGCTGCCAAACAAACTCCGCAATTTATGAGAGCCAATGGGCGGCGCAACTCCCACATGGCTGAACGGATGTGCTTCTTGTTGGGGCGAGAAGCTACAGCATGGACCTCAGCCTAGGAGCATTGGAAACGCGCGGGATGAAGCATTAGTTAATGTTAGTCGCCCGGCGCCGTAACGTATTGGGTTGGGACCCCTGTAGTCGCAATCCACCGCGCCAGGGGTTCGTTCTCATGAGGCCTTTGAATATCGTATCATGCCATGTTGGAAAAGGATCTGACAAGCAACCGAATTAGGACCGGATATGCCATCGAAAGATCCGAATTTGCCGCGAGATTGGTAGTTAGTCCTTTGTGTTATCTGGATATCGTGTGTTTCCTCTCTTTAAAAAATAAATGGGTTTCTGTTCCTGACATTATGGGCTGTTGTAGAGAAAAGGTCAAAAGCCCGGTGGAACGGGAAAAGAAGGGCCGCAAAAAGCAGCTGACTGTGGTGACCCAGTTGAAGGGGTCAAACACTAACGTAGTACCCAGTAATTGGTTGGCTGGGTGTCTGTATTTTTGCAATGAGAGTCCTTCTGTTGTTGTAGCGCTTTCCACAGCGGACGTAGGTACCTTTTCCCATAGAGATACACGATATCTGAATGGGCCGCTGACGGGGGAGGTTGAAGCATGGAAGGAGCGGGGGGTTTAGCTGAGGCACAGACAGCTCATACCATACCTACAGTACCTTCAACTCGCGGTAAATCGCGGCAGGTACCGTAGTTGTAGGGATTGGAGGGCTGCTTAGGGGAGGTCCCCACTCATTGCTGGTGGTGACGCCACTACACACAGCCCAAGCTAACCTAACCTCACCTCACCTCACCTCACATTGGATCAGATCTCTCACACCTAGCACACTAACTTGTCCCTCCTACAACCCATGTCATGAAAGGCATAGAACGATACTGCCACTCACTCACCGTCGCCGCGTCCCGAAGACAAAGTCCAGCAAACATGGATCGAATTGCGGATCCCCGTGCAGCCGAATTGACCCCTCCCCTTGGCCCGTTGGTCCCTTGATCACTATCGAATCCAGAATAGAGCGTGGATAGAGACTCTTTCTTGTCTATTCTGGTGTCGTGTCTCGTCTCGTCTCGTCTCTTCTTGCACACCCTTCACCACCCACATACACTCCCTCTCCCCCGCGGCCGCCAAGATGAGGCTTGAATCTTTACACGCAGACGCCTATCCTTGCCACCGCTGGCCCATCATACCATACTCTTCGCTGTAGGACCGAGTACCATCCATACGTAACATACCAGACAGACCAGGTCTTTCATTCATGATCGCCCATCCAGCATCTATATAAAGTCTGTTCCCTTCGGTCTCAACTTGTTTCCTTCTCCTCCATCCTCATTCAGATCATCAACCAACTCTTCAACACTCTCGATTACAACTCTTTCGTCTTCACGACAACCTTTCGATACTCTCAACTGAATAAATAACCTACCAATAAACAAAATGTCTGCTCCTCAGATTCCTCAACAGCAGTGGGCTCAGATCTTCGAGAAGACCGGTGGTCGTACGTTATCCTCTTTCCTTCAATTTACAATTCCAAATTGCCTTCAATGTCCTATCTCGCAGCCGTGGACTTACCCACCATCTGCCTCACATCATCTGGATCCTTTTTTAAGCTCAACACTAACACCCAATTTTCACAGCCATCGAGTACAAGCAGATCCCCGTTCAGAAGCCCGGCCCCGATGAGGTCCTCGTCAACGTCAAGTTCTCCGGTGTCTGCCACACTGATCTCCACGCCTGGCAGGGTGACTGGCCCCTCGACACCAAGCTGCCTCTTGTTGGTGGCCACGAGGGTGCTGGTCTAGTCGTCGCCCGCGGCGAGCTTGTTAAGGATGTTCAGATCGGCGAGAAGGTCGGTATTAAGTGGCTCAACGGCTCTTGCCTGAGCTGCTCCTACTGCCAGAACGCCGACGAGTCTCTTTGCGCCGAGGCACTCCTCTCCGGCTACACAGTCGATGGTTCTTTCCAGCAATACGCCATCGCCAAGGCTATCCACGTTGCTCGCATCCCTGAGGAGTGTGATCTTGAGTCTATCTCACCCATCCTCTGCGCCGGTATCACTGTCTACAAGGGTATTAAGGAGTCTGGTGTCCGAGCTGGCCAGTCTCTTGCCATTGTTGGTGCTGGTGGTGGCCTTGGTTCCATCGCTGTCCAGTACGCCAAGGCCATGGGCATTCACGCTATTGCCATCGATGGTGGCGAGGAGAAGGAGAAGCTTTGCATGTCTCTCGGTGCTCAGAAGTTCATTGACTTCACCAAGAGCCAGAACCTTGTTGCCGATGTCAAGGCTACTACCTCTGATGGTCTCGGTCCTCACGCCGCTCTTCTCGTCGCCGCTGCCGAGAAGCCATTCACACAAGCTACCCAGTACATCCGCTCCCGCGGTACTGTCGTGTGCATTGGTCTCCCCGCTGGTGCCCAATTCTCCGCCCCTGTCTTCGATACCGTTGTTCGCATGATCTCCATTAAGGGCTCTTACGTGGGTAACCGCGCCGATTCTTCCGAGGCCATTGACTTCTTCCGCCGTGGCCTCATCAAGGTCCCCTTCAAGACTGTCGGTCTTTCTGAGCTTAACGATGTCTTCAAGCTCATGAAGGCTGGCCAGGTTATCGGTCGCTACGTCGTCGACACCAGCCGATAAGCGCGCGGCTGTCGCTTGGGCATTGCACTACATCACGCCCTAAGAGACGAACAGGGTCACCCATTGCGCACAGGGGAATACCCTACAAAGAGGAGTTCAGGCGGGAGTTGATTTGAATTTTCTGGTGGTGCTGTCGAGGTAACCAGATGTATCTTGGTTACACTTTTTGTGTATAACCCTAGTTTATGAGTTTCATGAGTTTTACTTTATAAAAATAACAGAACGAATATTTCGATCAAGAAACTGCCGCTTTAACAGTGAAATATGCCATTTGCGTTGATCGTACCCCAAACACTCCAGTGCTTGCCTAAATGCTTTCCTAATTCGGACGCGGAATATGCTGCATACTCGCAACTCCGAGTTTATACACATCATCGCTCAAGTTTGAATAAGTCTGCCTATTAGTACTTGAACGATACCCACATAACAACAGCGGCTGTTGACTTATTTCCAAGAAACAGCACCTACATCGATTTGACATTCGACCTTAGTAATCTCATACCAATTGGAGGGGATAAACAGCTTTGTACATCTATCAGAAAAACGCAGATAACATCCTCATACATATCATATCACTAGAGGGGTGGATTTGCCCCTCCACCCACTTCAGATTCAATGCAACCCTTCCTTGCAAAAGCGCCCCTGGTAGCCACCAAGCTACTTCTAGAACGACGTTTAAGCGTACTAAAATCAGCCCACTGCTCTTCCTCATATGTGTTGAGGATCTAGAGCGCCCGTGGGTGACTTGATGGAATTGGTTTTGCATGGCTGCAGAAACCTAACGTTGTCTCGGACATGGAGATGGATCTGGCTCTGGTCGTATTTAAACTAAATAGCCTCTAAAACAAACTTTCCCTGTAGGAAGCGTCTACGCTGGCGTCCCGATGTGCCCGAGGACGCACGCATCATGCATGCATCAGTTGGTGATTTCACAAGCGGGGGAATACCACATGTTTCGTAGATATGAATTTTAAAAACGACTAATGTAACTCTTCAACACGTGCCACCGTCTTACCGTCTCCTCCACATGTAGTTGCATCGCTTGGCATAATTGTCAATTGAGATTTTTGCGCCGTGAGCGCCTCTTCGTTGCACCCCGCAGCAGACACACAGTTTGATCACTTGCCCCCCAAGGGTGCCTTTCTGAGGAGCATGTTGCGAAGTCTGGGAGTCAATTGAGGAGTGCTTCTTTGTCGTCTAAGTCTTCCATTAGGAGCCACCAGGACCACCCAAAAGAGCGAATCGTCGCACAATGCTGGGGCCATATTCTTGGTACTGTAGTAATGGTCAGCGATTGTCAAGAAAAAACAGAGTGAATATCCTTACCTCAGCCTTGGTGTGACAGTACGATCGGAACTCAGGGGTTTGGCCAAGAAGACTGCCTCCAAACCAGGGACCATGTCGCTGTCGCTTATGGGTAATAACCGACACTTCCAGGCCACCACTTCGAGCACCACCGCTGCGGACCTCGCTAGCTCGAATTCTTTCATCGACCAGATGCTTAATGTCTCGCTGTAATCGGCGACCGAAATCCTTGTATAGTGTGCTTCCACCGGAAAGAACAATGTTCTTGTAGAGGCCTCGTCGGACGTCAATAGGCGACTGCTGAATGACATTGTCGACAACCGTAGGGAGGGGGGTCAAGAAATCGGAACTATAAATCTCAGGGTTGAAGAAGATCTCGGGGGCGAGGAAACGCTCGTAACCAACATCGACGCTGACCTGGCGGCCATTCGGATGCGACACGACGTGCTTGGCGAATCGGGAGCGATCTCGATCGTACTTGTTAAACTCCTTGACGATATCGGGACAGACGTAGCAGTACTCCTCCTTGATCTCCTGGGCCGTCTTGAGCGAGGAGTCGGGCTCGCCTCGGTCTCGCAGCAGGGACTGAACAAAGTAGGTGATATCTCGACCGGCAATAGGGATTGACTTGATAGAGGAGCCGATGACATAACCTTCGGCAACTGGGATGACGTGAGTGACACCATCACCTGAATCAATGACAGTTCCAGTCAATGAACGATCTTGGACTTTAGAAGATGTCCAAGAGGCGGCCAGCGCAAGGACGGCCTGGACAGCAATATACATTCCAGCGCAATTGAACGATTCGAAAAAGATCTCGGCGGTGTTCTCACGGTTCTCGGGTGGGTTCAGGGGCTATATTAGTCAGTACTGTGTTTCGAAGTCGTCGTAAGGCGAAGTATGCTCACGGGCTCGGTAAGAAGGAAGTAGTGGTCTTCGGGCTCGACTCGGAGATACTTGAAGATGGAGTTCGACCAGAATCGTTCCATGTGGTCCTAAAAGCGGTCAATTGAAGCGCATTTCGGGCTCGCTGACAAGCATACCCAATTCTCTATTTGACCGTGTCGAATGGGATAGTGAATGCCATATCCTGAGCTTGTCAGTCGAGTTCGATAATCTGGAGCTCAATAGCTGCCTACCGGGTCCTCCTGAGGCCGCAATCGCCTCGTCGCCAATGAAGAAGTCGAGATCTTCGGTTCCTCGCTTTCCACTTAGATGACCACCAGCTCCAGCACCTCCGGTAAGAAAAGACGGCTTGTTCGCAACGGCCGGTCGTCCTGATCCGGAACCACCAGCTCCGCCAGTTGGCCCCTTGGTTGCGATCGCGGTCGGGAAGACAAATGAGGGCGAATCGTTACCGGCAAAGCCTACAATAGAGAATCAGCAGGCGTTTCGAGACTATCCGGAAGCTTTAGGAGCGTATGCGGACCTAGCTTGGAGAAACCCGTGCCGCTGTGAGCTGAGGTTAGCTGTCGTCGTCAGTGCGGGGGCTGGGATACAGCAAGACGTACTTGTCCATGACAACGGCGGGAGTTTGGTTAGCCATGATGGGCGAGAGTGCGTAGTGAGCCGCACGGTTAAAAGGGGGAAATTGTCGAAGGGAGATGCCGCGGAGGGGAGAAGGCAGTGTAGGGCGATGGCGACGGCGGTGGTCGTTACGTCGGGTCCGGGTTGGGTGAGGATTACGTTATGTGCCTTGCGAAGCTCCCAGCTTGGAGGTGAGGCTTGAACTGCGGCTGTGCTGTGCTGTGTTGTGCTGCCCCGCCGGTAAAGGAGAACCAGGGCCCGTGAATGGCTGGAGCTGTGGACCTCGTCGTTGCGATAACCGGGGATGGATGAATAGGTACCTACCTTACAGGTGACGGGAGTGATAGAACTAGAAGATCTACACTGGAGGTCCTGGAGACTCATATGATAGCAGCTGATTTCTTAAAAGAGACCTCACCTCAAAGGTGTTTTTATATTCTGGGGTCAAAAGACGTTCTCTTGCATCTAGAACTTGATGTTTGAAATCGGTATATATCCATACAATTATTTGTCACTTGCCTTGTACTTTGAGGCCCGACGTCATTCCACGAGGTGAATTGGACTTGTATAGGTAACAAAAGAAAAGGTATAATCATAGCATATTTACAGTGTTCTAGAACTGCAAGACCACCCCGATTATTCTTCGCCAATTCAACCTATATCATGAAATCACTGTAATGCTTCTAGTTTAGGCCTCTCATATTTGAATGCAATAGGGGCTGTCAGTATCCGTAGCACAAACATGTTCCCTGCAGTTTTAGGCGATCACTGCTCCTCTCTTTATGAACTTGTTGACCAAGAACGACCAACTCACAACAACTCGCCCAGGTCTTTCCTCTTTCGTAAGAGTTATATTCTTTCAATTTTCCCGTCTACCCAAAACCGCATCCCCATCACCACTTCAACGTCTACTCCTAAATATTGGACCTTATCCACATAGATTTGGGTTTCTTAACACTCACTTCGCTTCCCTTCTTTTGCAACTATACACGCCTCATCATAATAATATCAAGCACTCGATACCCTATGACTTTCCTCAAGGATGTCAGACAACCGCGATGATGGAGCCCCCGTCGACTTTGGAACGGCCGAATTTGGGACTAACGGTACCTTCGACCGTGTGCTAAAAGCCGGGCATAAGACGAAGGTGGTGCCTGCTATCTTTGTACATGCTGGGGCTGGGTTCCATAGCCACCAGAATGAACACATTCATCTTCAAGCTTGTGTCGCGTGAGACATCCCCAATAAATTCTGTGGTCTCTCTACTCTGAGGCTAACAATGACAGCGCCGCCAAGATGGGTATGAAATTTCTCAAAGCCGGTGCTCCCGCAACCGAAGCCGTCGAAGCCGCTCTTCGAATCCTTGAAGATAAGGAGATAACCAATGCTGGTTATGGCTCCAATTTATCAATCGATGGCACTGTTGAATGTGATGCCACTGTTGTTGACCATCTTGGCCGCAGCGGTGCCTGTGGTGCCGTTCCAAGTGAGTTTCTTCTTCGTCAGCCAGAAAACACACCCTAACAATCTCACAGACATACGAAATCCAATCTCCCTGGCCAAACTTATTCTAGACAAAAGCAATATACCATTAAGCTTACGACGGGTTCCCCCAAACGCCCTCGTGGGAGAGGGTGCCAAGGCGTTTGCAGAGGAACACGGCTTGACAATATACGCAAATGAGTACATGGTATCGAAAAGCGCCAAGGATCGATACTTGCGCTGGCAGGATGATCTGAAGCGGGAAAACCTTAAACTTCGCGAGCTTACAGCTTCACCCGAAGCCCAAGGGATCGTCGCGTGTCCCCCGTGCCAGCATGATGCAACACCGCCGCCAAAGTCACATCACTCTTTGACATCACAAGATCAACGAGCTGCTATCATGGCTGGCACTTGGAATGAAGGACAGCCCGATTCCCCATACATCAGTACACCAAGTCAAGAGCTAGTCCCTTCGCCAGACCAACCAACATCCATCAGTTACTTTCGAGCCACAGGCCCTCCAACTCCCACGACCAATCGATCATCTTCTGTTCGAATAGCCCACGATAAATCAACTCCGACGTATGCCAGGGTGGTAAGTAGTACTCAAGAGATACTACTTTCCGCCTCTCACAATAAGATGCTTCCTCAGCAGTCCGATTCCATGGCGGAAGATTCCAAACTCGACATGCAGGAAAATACGCCTAGCCATCATATAAATCAGCTAGACCTTGTCAACAGGATTGATCGCATATCACCGGAAACCTCTGCTGGAAGCACGGGCTACGGTTCTGATCACCAAAGCTCCCCAAGTCCTCGTGGGGTTAAGCGACCTCTCAGCCCAGATGACAAAGCGCAGCCTCACTCACGAGCAGGAAAAGATCGCCTTCGTTACGGGTCTGTGAGCGAGGACAGTATCACGGATACTATTGGTGCCATTGCGATCGACGACCGAGGTCATATCGCAGCGGGGTCATCCTCAGGTGGTATTGGAATGAAGCATCGAGGCCGTCTAGGGCCGGCAGCTCTTGTAGGAGTTGGCACAGCCGTTGTTCCTTGTGATGAAGAGGACGAAGATCAAGTTGCCGTCGCTGCAGTTACGAGTGGTACCGGAGAGCACATGGCTACAACCATGGCCTCCCAACGGTGTGCTGAAAGAGTCTACCATGGTACAAGACGCGGTCGAAGAGGTGTTAATATACAGGACGACGATGAAGACGCCATCATGGAATCTTTCATTACCGAGGATTTCATGAAGCATCCTGGTGTCAAAAACTGTCATTCAGCCGGGGCCATTGGTGTGATGGTTGTCAAGAAAACACAAACAGGCTACTACTTCTACTTCGCTCACAATACCGACTCATTCGCCCTTGCTTCAATGGGGGGCTTGGAAAAACAGGCCAGCTGTACTATGTCGCGGCTTCCAGATGGTGCCAACATCGCCAAGGGTGGACGCAAGGTCCGAATCAAGTGAGGCATGGCGCTGTTAGAGACTGCTGGATGGGGTAGGTGATATTTGGCGCACATTGAGCTCATTTTCGAGTCGTTGGGTGCTCGAGGGTAGTATTCTCATAAGTCATGACACCTAGAGAGGTACGATGGTGGGTCAGAAGTCTGATAACCTTTAGACACAATGAAACCCTTTATTGTTAGTTTCTACCCGTACAGATGTTATGTTGTTGGTCCCCGTGCAATTTTTTTTTTCTTTGCTTTCTCAAGACACCCCCATTAAGTCAGTGAAGAAGCGTTTTGCTGACCACCATGTTGTTAATTATGGATGCACTGGCTGATCCAATGTTGGAATGTGATGGCATTTAATATTATCTACATAGTTCAGGGTATCTCCTATTCATTTAAGCGCCAACTAAAAATGATTTGGCGCTTTTTCATGGGCGCGGCGTCCCCGTTGCACTCCCCGTTTCTTCTCGTGAGCCACCGTTGACAATCTTCCGCTTCTTCTTTTTCTTGCGAGGCACAACGGCGGGCTTAGCGCCATAGTTACCCAGAGATAACTTCGTACCGCACGTGAAACACTCTGAGTTCTCTGGCGTCTCGCAGAATATACTGAGACAGATGGAGCAGACGAAACCGGTGTCAACAACACGGCCATGACAGAAACAGGCAGCACGGAAGTCAACTGTATCATGTGTTGGCGCAATAAGGGCTTCGCGAGCTTCTGTATCAGCGATAAGACCGAACATGAGATAGTTCAATAGTCCTTCGGGGTGTTTGGTGGCCAAGTACGTGCCGCCAGTATTGTAGCAGGCTTGTTGTAGGAAAGTTGGTTCACCGGTGAGTGCGAGAGTGTCGATGACAACCTGTGTGTGGGCGGCAGCAAAGACAGAATTCATGATAGGGATGTATTGCGAGGGTTCCGAGTCGGATACGGAAATAACGAGGATACGGCCACGAACGGTCGGGGGAGCGGTATTGGCGGAGCCCTTGTGGTTGTCCTCAAGATTAGCTGTGGGTGAAAGAAGAGCCTGCGCGGCCTTGTTGATGTGGCAAAGAGCCAGTGTCAAAGCTCCAGATATTTGTGTTGTTCGAGAAGAGAGATCTGTCTCTTTTGTCTGATCCATGAGCTTCCGCAGTGCAGCTAACACAGCGGCTTCGATCTGTGCAAAAGAAGGAAATTTGTTGGCCGAGGTCTGTGTCTGAGAAACGTCGCTCATAGCCACATCACCCGAGCCGTCGTGCGTAGGCCTTGGCGGTGTTGGGTATAGCCATTGTGCACGGTCGACGTGAGCGGCGATGAGGGCGACCTGATTGGCATTGCTGAAGGCGAGATGTGCGTTAACAAAGACGAGGATGTTCGCGATAGCACGCGACAAGGGCAGAATACTGCCTATGGATGACCATGCTCTAGGATTTGTATCGAGGATGATAGAGAGGAGAGATGGAGTGTCTTCGTGGGAGCTGACCTCGTAGTGCTCCGACACATCGACAGCGTCCATTGTATCGCCCGAGCAGACGGCTACGAGGTCTCAAAAGCGTAGGTAGGCGATGCTCAGTTATGTGTGTTAAGTTCTGTAGATGGTCGCAAAAGTTGATTGACGACAATCTGAAAGAGTTGGATCGCGAATAGCAGAGAGCTATTGTAGTCAAACTGACATATAAAGAAATAAACAACGCCAACTCCAATCTTTAGAAACAGAAAACATCAAGACTTGAAAGAGGCCAATCAAGGGTTATTTCATTGACGCGGCTATCATGAAAAGCGAGACAATGTGAATGTTGGGTTGGACGTCATCTGCAGGCATAGATAGGCAACATAAGGTAGGTAGGCATCATGAAATCTGAGCGCGGCAGCTGTAACCAATCATCGTTCAGATCCATCCTCCTGCTTCGTAGCTGACAACTCAAACGCCAGGCCACGTGATGCTCAGCTAGACGCAGCGCAATGGGGGTAGGTCCGTGTCTCTTGGGCACGGGCGGACTAGTTACGTTAAGATCTAGTGGCCTAGACCTTCCTAAGCCCAGTGCAGCACAGCAGTCAGTGTCTTGTGGTAGGTCGTTGTGGAGGTAGTAATGGGGGGCTTCATGCCTTGTGCGATTTACATCACAGGTGCCAGTTTCGGTCTTCCACTTTTGCGCGCCCCTCCAAAGCGAAACTGTGCTATTCTTCATCTTTTCAACTTCACGTCATTAACCCGATATTTCCATGGCAGAGACCACAGAAGCCGTTGATCAGGCGCCTCCAGCCCAGGCTCCGTCGCTGGAGGACCAGACCCTTATCGTCTTTGCGCGGTTGATGGAGGGTGGTCAGGAAGACAACGAAACATGCCGCGATCTCGACGAATTGACTAAGCTACTCAACGACGACTATGAGGCTCGTCAGAAGGATAACTCCCATGAGACTATATGTAATCTCATTGATGGTGACTGTGTCGACACTGTTTTGTGCTATCTTGATATGAGACAGCCTGAGATAGTCCGCGGCCATGCCACTCTATCGACATCTGCCTATCTCAAAGCTGCTGGCGACGACGGCTCAAAGAAACTTTCGACCTTCTTCTTTGACCGTGTTCAAAGAGGCACCTATGATGACTACATTGTCGCCTTTTGCGTTGCTGCTGCGACGTTTCCTATTGTTCCCGATCTTACAGCCGAGCTGTTTCTTAATGAAGACTTCCTCCCCAGCCTCGGAACGCTCATGCGACGCAAGTGGAAGAGCCGGAAAGTTGAGACGGCGTGCCTGGAGATGCTCAACGCTGCTTGTATGAACTCGCTGTGCCGCGAGGCTATCAACAAGTACTGTATTGAGTGGCTTGAAGAGATTGTCGATCAAGATCTTAGTGAGGTCGTTAGAAGCACCAACGCAGATCCGAATCTTCAGAGTGATGGAGGTTCGATCTCCATGCGGCGGCACTCGGAGCAGGTTCAGTATCTCGCTGCCGTGATCTTGGCTAAGTTGAGGGTAGGATGAGATACCCATGAGCTCCATAACGGGACTGACTGACACGGAGTTCAAGGCAGTTCCCCCCAAGCCGGCTCCCGGTGAAAGCAAATCCAGGATTGAGCCTGCAGTCACAAGCATCGAGGAGCTCTCCGGCATGTTTACTAAGATGATTATGCGAGATGAAGACCACGGTCGCAAGCACTCGATTGAGGGTCTGGCATACGCCTCTCTTCAGCCCAAGGTCAAGGAGTCGGTTGTCAGCAATCCCGAGTTACTCCAAAAGCTGGTCAAGACACTGGGCGAAGCCCAACCCAGATCTCCCACTACCTACGGAGCTCTGAGCATCTTTGTCAATCTGACAAAGTACTTGCCCACTCTCACGGATGAGGAGAAGAAGATGAATCAGCTCAAGGCATATGCTAACGCAGCTGGAAAGCTGAGCGGGCCCGACCCCCTTAATGACGATGAATACGTTGCAAGGCGATGCAAATTGGTATTTGATGCTGGCATCACACCGGTTCTCGTCACACACAGTAAGAATGGTTCACCGGCTTCTCTGGCACTCGTTGTGTCCATCATTTTCGCATTGTCTGTCACCAAATCTCTTCGCGGCCAGCTTGCTCAGCAGGGAGCGGTCAAGCTTCTTCTAGTATCATGGATGTCACTACCTCAGACCGAGGCCCTCGCACGCCGTCTTGCCGCACAAGCTCTTGCCCGTATCCTCATCAGCACGAACCCTGCGCTAGTCTTTGGCGGCAATCGTTCCATCCCCATTGGTGCTGCCGTTAGACCGCTTGCGTCTATAATTCCACCCGATCCGGCTGCTCAGACGCGAGATCTATTGCCATCCTTTGAGGCATTAATGGCCCTAACCAATCTCGCCTCTATGGACGATGAGGACACGAGGCGCAGCATCGTTGACACTGCATGGCCCCAGATTGAAGAGCAGATGCTGGCTTCCAACAGCCTCGTCTCAAAGGCTGCTGTGGAGCTTGTTTGTAATCTTGTGCAGGCACCTGAAGCTATCGCTCTTTACGCCGAGGAGACCGCAAAGGCCCGTAATCGCCTCCACGTTCTTCTTGCACTTGCTGATGCCCCTGATGCCGGGACCCGTAGTGCTGCTGGTGGTGCTTTGGCCTCACTTACCAATTTTGAAGGTGTTATTCGAGGTATTATCAACCGAGATCGTGGCGTCAAGGTCATCCTTGGATTGTGTATGGATGATGATGAGGATATCCGCCACCGAGGAGTGTTTGTGGTACTTAATTTGGTCACTGCTGAGGGCGAAGTGGGCGAGCTCGCTCGGGAAAAGGTCAAGGGCGATGATGGTGTCGAGGCCCTGAAAGAGTGTGTCAAGAAGAGTCGAAGGCCCGATGTTATCGAGATGACCGTGCAAACTCTCAAGGTTCTTCTGGGAGATACATCATGAACAAGAATGAGATATGAAGAAACATATGCATACACTAGCAACAAGGTAGCACAGATTGGCAATTCTTTCCGGTCGAAGGAATGAGAAAGTGGGTTTCCAAATTCACAATGATTATGACTGTGGCAATAAGATCTATCGTTTTTCGTTTTGACCAACCTAAACAAGCGCTGTTTACTTTTATGCCTTGGTATCAACCCTGTTGAGAATCGCAACACCCTCTACGTGACCTGTTTGGGGGAAGAAGTCAAAGCCCCGAAGAGTCTCAATCTCGTATCTCTCTCCTTCTCCCTCGCCGCGCACCAGAACTCCAACGTCTCGAGCTTGTGTATGCACGTTGCAGCTGACGTACAGTACTCGCCGAGGTCCAAATTTACGCAACTGGTTCAAAAAGTCGGCGTCGCAACCCTTACGAGGCGGGTCGAGAACAACCACAGTCTCATCGCGGTTATAGGTAACGCTTTTGAAGAGCTCACCGGCATCAGCTGCGATGAATTTACAGCGATCCTCACCCATGCCATTCAGGACAGCATTTCGGCTCGCATAAGCGATAGAGTCGGCGGCGATGTCGATGCCGATCGAGTGCTGGAACAGCGAGGCGAGGGTGACAGTGAAGAGGCCGGAGCCCGAGTAAGCATCGATGAGGTACTTGATATCCATACCCGTACCAGCGGGCGGGAGAATGTTATCACGAACGTAGCTGGTGAATGACGGAAGGATGGAGTTGTTGTTCTGGAAGAAAGAGCCTGCTGGGTTGGTAAAAGTGTAAGGGCCAATATACTCGGTTGTTGTGGCCTTGGAGTCTGTGATGCAGGACTTGATATCGATAGTATCTTCGTTCTCGACACGGACGGTGTATGTTGATGTCTCACCGCTGGCTTCTTCACTATCCTTGGGCACTCGCTGGGTGTTTTCACGCAACAGAATTGTAGCACCGCGCTGGTAGTTTGCGAACTCCTTCTGCATGCGCTCACGCTCACGAGTCATACCCAGGCGCACAGCATTGGTGCCAATAGGGCAGTCCTCAATATCAAGAACCTTTCGACGCCCTTTCTGCATAAATCCAATGTCAGGACACTTCTCAAAAGGAATCCTGGGGTTCTTTCCCCTCTTGCTAGGACGGAATCCAGGGGGTCCGTCAAAATGAGGCGTAAGCTTGGTACGGTAGCTATACTGCAGAGGGCTGCCCATGGTGTCTTGGACAGCGGGGACGATGTTTGGATCGAGGTTTGAAAAGTTCTTGAAAGCCTTCTCGACAATGCGCTTCTTTAGCTTGAGCTGCTCCGGGTACTCAAGCATCTGGAACTGGCAACCGCCACAAGAAGCGAAGTACTTGCAGCTGATACGGGCGTCATCGCGTAGAGGGGAAGGTTTTGTGATAGAAATGAAGTCGGCTAGGGTTTGGTTGCCGCGAGGTAGATGGCGGAAGACCTTGACTCGTGCAGTGTCACCAGGCACAGTGAAAGATACGACATAGACCTGGTTTGAGCCAGATTTCATAGCAAGACCCTCTCCTGTGGAAGAAAGCTCCAGAACCTCGACATCTGTCTCAGTGCCCTCCTCTGGGAGGACTTCTGGTCCATGCTCTGTTCCCTCGCCATACTCAACAGCTCGCTCCTTGAGCAGGGCTTCGATGTCATACTTGAGAACTTCCTCAGACGAGCCTTCGGTGATATTCTTTTCTCTCTTTGTCTTCTTTTGCTTCCATTGGCGATTATTCTGTTGATTTGGCCTCTTGGTGGGTTGAGAGTTGCCGTTTACTTGCGAGTTGCCGCTTGGCACAGCTTCAGGTTGTGTGCTCGCCATGACTGTGAATGGACGGAAATAATATGGGCGTGGCTGAATGAAGGTGACCAAAGATGGAAGCCTGAGACGTCTCATGAACGAGCTACTCGGAGCTATTGCTTTACTGTTGGGCCTAATGGGATTTTGAGGATAAGTTTGTGAGTATTTGAGTATTCAATATTAGCAAGGATTTCTTTTAAAGATGTAGAATGAGACGAAGAAATGTTCTTGCAGGTGCCCCACTTGCACTTCGGGGAGGGTGGGTCATGTATGTCTGCTTTTTTCAGCCAGGTCTGATTGGCTGAACGTACAATAGAGTGCACCTCTGTACTACCTAAGGTAGGTACCTACCTACAGTATAGGTAATATCCATGTTGGTGAGCACTTGTAATGCTGTTGGTTAATCTACCGAAATTGTTAATAACAAGAAAAGTTCCACAATATCTCTCTGAAGCAGCATGTCAAAAGTTTGACGTAGGTAAGACCTCAAGGTACGTAGAACCAGGAACGGCTCCCGATTGATACAAGAGTGGCATGAATAGATGGCCAGTCGAAACGAAGAAGCATAACCATGCCATTATATCGAGTTCTATTAGTGTTTTATTCATACAAGCTGCGGTTTACTCATATAGTGTCTCTTCATCTATGCAGGGCTATCTTTATCACTGTCGTTATCGTGATAATGATTGGTTCCCGGATTGCCTAGACCGGCAGGTGATCGCCTCACAAGCCTCTAGCCGTGCATCTACCGGGGCTATTCCGACCATCGGCCCCCCGGCTTCTTCTTATCACGTCAACAGTAGCTTTCATTATTCAATCTAGAAACCCATTCCGAAGCCTCAACCAAAGTGGAGAGTTGCCTTTGGGAGTATCGTCCCTTGTTGTCTACACTTACTATTGCAAGACATTGTAGGGGGCGCATTTGTAATAGAGCAAAATATCCGAATATCCCAGTATAACTCTCGGGCCTATCAACAACAACAAGGGGCCTGTCTCTATACAAACACAGCAGCAACAATAGCTTGGCTCATTCAGGTTGCCCCAGCCGCACCAAATACACCGCAACTCTTGAACACGGCATTCACACTCACAAAATGAAGCTTCCGTTCCTATTGTTTGCCTCTAGCATTCATTATGAGTTACTATCAGCAAGTCCTATCTTCGAGGAGTTCTTCTCTCCCAAGAGTGGTACACGAGGAGCCGTTGCATCAGAGGCTCAGGAGTGTAGCTACATAGGGAGAGATCTGCTAGCAAGAGGTGTAAGTTTCCCGTTGTTCTCTCAGTGCTGCTGCTCAAAAATCTCATAGGGCAATGCTGTCGATGCCATGATCGGAACAACCTTCTGTGTCGGTGTCATCGGCATGTATCACTCCGGCATTGGAGGCGGTGGCTTCATGCTTGTCCGTGACAAGAAGGGCAATTACGAAGCCATCGACTTCAGAGAATCAGCCCCTGAAGCAGCCTACGAGGATATGTATCAGGGAAACGTCAATGGAAGCATTTACGGAGGATTATCTGTGGGCGTGCCTGGCGAAGTCCGCGGTTTCGAATACGCACACAAGAAATACGGTGTATGAACCCCAATCACTGCAAAGTTATCTAAAGCTAAAAAATCTCAACAGATTCTCCCGTGGAAGACTGTTTTACAAGGAGC
This sequence comes from Fusarium graminum, assembly GCA_013266165.1. Lineage (NCBI taxonomy): Eukaryota > Fungi > Ascomycota > Sordariomycetes > Hypocreales > Nectriaceae > Fusarium > Fusarium graminum. The sequence goes on from JAAGWP010000257.1 coordinate 74,899, forward strand.
TATTAAAGTTGCTCATGACGGCTTCATAGGTAAGTTTTGGAGCGCATGTAAGACATATTCGCTAATGAACGATAGTAAATGCCGATATGGCAAGATTCGTAAAATGGACGGTCAGCAGACATCGTAACTTCTTCGTTGAAGACCCATCATGGGCAGAAGATTTCACCCAGGACGGTATGTTCTGTCTCAACTTAACCTCTTTGGCCTGGAACTTGGGCTGACATAAATCAGGAAAACTCATTCCTGAGGGCGGAAAGATGACCAGGCGTCGATATGCGCGGTAAGTTCAGACGCCTGCTATAATGTAACCTGACTGACAAGTTTAAGTACCCTCCAAGCTATCGCAGATCATGGTGCAGATGCTTTCTACACTGGTCCATTTGGTAAACTCTCTGACCTTAGCATCATGTAAACGCTAACATAATTTAGCGGAAAGTATGGTCAAGACCATACAAGACTCGAATGGTACCATCACACTGGATGACTATAATAACTACCAAGCCATATCCCGCGAGGTTCTTCAGACCGAGTACAAGGGTTACAATGTTTACGGTATCAGCTCTCCAGCTGGCGGCGCGGTTTCACTTAACATCCTGAATACCATGGATGGTTATACACACCAGGACGAAGACCGAAACACCACTCTTCATATTTATATCGAGGCCATGAAATTCGCCTATGGCGCCCGTCTTCGTCTTGGTGATCCCGACTTCGTTCAAGGCGTGCCAGAGCTGGAACACGAGATGCTCAACCTCACAACCGCTGAGAAGATTCGCAAGAAGATCGACCCTTGGACCACTCAGGAACTCGAGAAGTATGATCCTGATGGCATCTACTCATCTGATGGACATGGCACTTCGCATGTGGTTACTGCAGATGGTGACGGTATGGCGGTTTCATTGACAACCACCGTGAACCTCATTTTTGGATCTTTCCTTATGGACAACCTCACTGGGGTAATTTTGTAAGTATAACTGCCGATCTTTCAACTCTATGGCCTCTAACTAATCTTCCTTTAGAAACAACGAGATGAACGACTTCTCCATCCCGGGTGTTCCCAACGAATTTGGCTTCGCTCCAGCAGAAGCAAACTTTATCCGTCCAAACAAGCGCCCCCTGTCATCCTGCACACCCATCATTGTTTCTCGTAAGGACGGATCTCTATTCGCCGTAATCGGCGCTGCAGGAGGGTCGCGTATCATCTCGGCCACTACGCAGGTCGCGTGGCGTGTTCTTACCTCCCCATCCTGGTCCCTCCAGGATGCTGTTCGCGAGCCGCGTGTGCACAATCAACTCCTGCCTAACGTCTTGCTCTTGGAAAGGAAGTTCAGCCAGTATAATGTTCCGTCACTCCAGGAAAGGGGACACAATATCACTTGGGTGGACGAGGGATTAAGCTCGGTGCAGGCGTTGACCAGGGGCTCGGATGGTGTTTTTCAGGCTGCCGCTGAGCCGCGACAGAGGAACAGCGGTGGTGCGACACTTTAGAGTAGATGGGGAAAGGTTCCGCTGTTTAAATTTGATTGTTTCTCTGTTGAGCATTGGACCCCTAGGCCGTACTGTAGCATATAGAACAGCATAGGTATACACAGGCTTTACACCAGATATCAATTACTCTATACTATCTTTTCTTCCGCTAAAGTTGATAAGGCAAAGGGGTATCCTTGAGTCTTTCTATAACGAGTCTACGCTTCTCGTTTCGCTAATGACACCAAACGCGCCATCTGAACAGTCCACTTCTTCGCAAACTCTTCTTCGGTGAACCTCTTGGCCGACTCGCGTGCTCGTAGTCGAACTGCCAGAGGGTATGGTAGCGAAAAGGCCTTCTCGTAGCCTTCAGCAAATTCTTCTTCTGTTGTCGCGTGGAAACCTATGAGGTTTTATTAGTTTGCTGTCATTATCTTCATATGTGACAACTTACCAGTCGGCTGGCCATCGATTGGAACAACGATATCGAATTTGGGACCGGCACTGTCATGAACAACAGAAATGAGTCCGGCAGCCTGGTACTCTACCACGCCGATTCCGAAGTGCTCATTCCACATGCCGTTGACACCCACTGATGCCCTCCTCAGCCAGTCCAAAACCTCCGGCCAGGGAGCGTCAATGTGGAACTTTACACTGTCCCCAATGCGTAGTTCACGGGCCAGAAGCCGTAGCTCGTAAACCCGTTTGGCATCAGAACCATCACGCACACTGCCAATCAGAACCAGATTCGTGCCCTTGGATGCCTCGCTCTTGGTATGAATGAATGTAGCAAAGGAGCGCAGGATGAGCTGGTGGTTCTTCTCGGGTCGAAACTGGGCAAGATATACAATGACATTCTCTCGTCGTTTCTCGCTCTCTTCGGAAACTTCAACTTCCTTCTCCATTTCTCGGACTGCTGTGGGAGGGTATACAACTACAATCGGGTCCCTCCTGCTCTTCTGCTTGCGGTACGGGTCCCATAGGCTCTTGATATGGCCTTGAGTCCAGGTCGAGTTGGTCATGACAATATCAACTGATGATCCGACCCAGGAGTAGAGGATGGCAAAAAGCTTCCAGTAGTTCTTCTTGATGAAACCCTGAGCCCCAACGCCTTTCCCAGCATGTGCACCTTGCGTTCCCGCAGCTGCCGTTGAATCGAGAGAGTCGAGCATGTCGGTAGATATTGTGGGGTAATGCACGTACGCTCCGGTCGGAACTTTGGGGAAGAGCAGCTTGCATAAACCGAGAGCAAAGGCATAACCCATCGTATCGACAAAGACGTCGGGGACGAGTAGTGAGAAAGCGTCCCAAGCCAGAATCAAAGAACCGAGAGACTGGCCAATTAGTGTGAAGTGAGGCCATGTCGAGGGGAGGATCCAGTCCCGCTTGGATAGATAGAGAAATGTTATTGTGGGAGCATGAAGCTCAATATTGAACCTTGTCTATTATAGCGTAAGCATTTCTAAACCTCATATCTAATCCCTAAGCTCATTTTACCTTGACTCGGTACAAAATGGTATCCTTAGTGACATCGTGATCGCCTGTGTAAACAACACATTTGGCGTTTGGCCAACGGTCTTGCGTGGCCCGGATCGCAGCCCAGAGGACTCGCTCTCCGCCGCCTCCAGCGTTACTTGATCGTGTTAGCCAGGTTCCATGGTAGCCTCCATCATTACGTACCAAAACGGATGGAAGAACCCAACAATGCCAGTCCAGTTCCTTTGAGCTTTCAGTCTATTTTGGAGGTTGTCGTCGACGTCGAATATAAGTTTCGTCGCAGCGCTGCCTCGAGGATCCTTGGCGCGGGCAGCTCTATCCTCCTCTGCCATGAGGGCCACAAGATGGGCACGGCGACCCTCTGTTCGTTTTTGAAGTGACCATCCGAGAAATTGTCGCAGTAGCCTTCCCAGCAGAGGTAAGGCGATAAGAATGGCTAAAGGCACAAGTGCCGATAAGGACGGCATCGTAGAGGTTGTCTTCTACGATCAGAAGATGGTGAGGCGGGATGTCTACGGGGACGTCGGAAGGATATTGTTGAGTCTATAAATACCGCGTAGAATATGCGAGTACTGCCAGTAACTATACGACCTCGGGGCGTGAGGCTGGCAGCTTTTCGTAACGAAGAACTATCATAAATGAGTGCGTAGATGGATGAATGATGAATGATGGGTGTGACGTCTGGCTAGCAGTTCACAAAAAGTTGGTGGGGGATAGACGTCTATTTACCAAGCACCGAGCTAAGCTTTTGGGCTATCAAGTACCTGCCCAGGAAGCTTCAAGCTGTCCCATCAGCCAGGTCCACTCCACTGTAGCTGCGCAAGCTACAGGGGTTCAGAGACTTCTGTCCTTGGCCGTCTTCCTTCCCGATCCTGGTCCTGGTCCTGGTCCTGGTCACTAGACCCTTAATTCGACTCTGCTAGTGTCCCGAAAAGTCATTTGATTCTGGATGTTATGAGGAGCAAAGGGAAGGCATTCACGGGTTTCATTTACACTCCGTCACATAATTTTGGATAATGCCAATTTCTTTCCGATTACTAAACTACTAATCCGAGCTCTCTAGAATGGTCGCCTTCATGGAGACAGAGTCGCTCTATTATTTGGCCACATCTTGTTCTCCTTGACAAACTTCAAGTCAAGGACCTCTACCGAGCGAACACTCTTGTGTTGTTCCCCCAGGGTAGGGCGTGTTTTGAGTTTCGACTTCTCTCGTATAGTACAGCTGAATATCTCAACTGTTGAATGCCTGTCTGTGAGTACTGCGTAAGATAGTAGGACGATAGTGTGACAGTAAGACACCAAGTAACCATCATCATACCACAAACTTTCCTTCTACCTTGATCATGTAGGATACCATTATGGATGATGTGAAATTTTGCCCATCTCAGATGAGTCTAGTTTTGGTATGCGTCTGTTACCTGGTTTGATTGTTATCATGACTGTTGATAGCCCGAGGCAGGTGTGTTGTAGGACCGAATATCAAGCTCTAATTGGTTGTATGCTACGAAAGAGAGCCTACAGGGTATGAGAAGATTTGATTATTGGACCGAGGGGTAAATAAAGGTTAGGTAAACTATCGCTGATTCTGTACAAAAGCTACATAAGCTTTTCTGTCACCCACCTAGTCAAAAGCTGCCATTTCTTCTGATATTCTGGGGCGACTTAGGTAAACTTCCAACCTTCCTCACTCCGGGAACAGAAATTCAATCATATCCGCAACAAAAGGGATATGGATCAAAATGTCTTTATTTACACGAACGGTTCATTCTCTGTCACCCCATACTAGGTCTTCTCTTCCGGTTACTAAAGCTGCACGCCGCGCAAACAGCATCTCATACAGAGCCGTCTCAAGTCCAACAACACCGTTAACATGGACTGGCCGCAGGAACTTTTCCGTCGCTTCTTCGCTCGGCGAAACTGTCACGATGACTGCCGATAGCCTCAGCTGGGTTCACGGTGCAGGCATGCCGTGGTATGTGGCCATCCCATTACTTGCAGTGGGCATCAACGCAACTATTCGCTTTCCTCTCCAGCTCTACAGCGCTCGCATGAGAGAGGCTCAAAAACCACTGACCCCTCTTATCATGGCCTGGTCGCGGCGGCATGCTGGGGATCGTATCATAAATGACCTCACCCTGCCAGAGCGAATCAGGAATCTCCGTTTAGCAGGCGCAGTTGAAAAGTCAAGACGGAGAATCTTCAAGGCCTGGGGTGTCCAGCGTTGGAAAAGCCTGGCGCCTCTACTTGGAATGGTCCCCTTTGTTACCATATCTGAGGCTTTAAGGCGCAAATGCGGCGCACCTCTGGGTTGGATCAGCCACCAAATCGGCCTAGGCAACGCAGATTCGACAACTGCTGGCATAGGAGTCGCGAGTAGCATGTTCGACGAGTCTTTGGTGAACGGTGGCTTGCTGTGGTTCACTGACCTGGCTTCTGCAGACCCTTATTATGGCCTACCTATCATCTGCTCGGGCATTTTGATATGGAGTACTTGGGGGAGGATGCCCAAGCAGCAGCTCCGGGCATTGCTGAAGATCCAACCTGATGGAAATGCTCAAATCGTCATGACCAGGGTACAGCAGCTCTTTGGCAGAGCAATGCTCATGATGCCCATATTACCCCTTCTTTTCGCCGATCTACCAAGTGCCATCTTTCTCTACTGGGGTACCTCATTCGCTCTCACTCGCGTCAACGAACTTTTGATCGGGCGCATCGCCCAGCCAAAGGTCGAGACCTTGATAGTACCCAAGTCCCGGAAAGAACTGCCGTTTTTGACAGGAAATCAGTCACGAAATTAGAGGGGTCGGGCAAAAAAGCGATCTGATTAATCCTTCATCTGTAACTATCGCTGTGTACTCTTAAAAACAATGCATACCTAGAAAACTCCGACAGACGCCTTGAAAAAAGAAGGAGCCACCCATAACCGACACGCTGCGCTTTGATCAATCTAGTCAAGGACAATAGCCAAGATAACTATGGTCAGAATTACGGCGAGGATCAATAGCAGGCAACAGCTCTTGTTTCGGGCTGCCTTCTGGTACCGCGCGGCCTGTCGGTTCTCGACGTCAGCTTGCTGGGTATCGTCGCGGACACTCTCCACCCTATCAGCAATCGTGCCCAGCTGCTCTCCCTGTTCATTGACAATTTGCGCTACTTGTCGGAAAAGGACGTTCAAATCACCGACGCCCTGCTCAATATTGCGGATCTCCTCCTCGCGCTCAATAATGAGAGCTTCCTGAAAGTCAACCTCGTCCTGGGCTGCGAGTTGGGTGATTGTTTCCTGCTGCTGTAGTTGCTCAAGCTGGGTATCGGACTGGGCGCCTTCGGTGGATTCACCCTCCTGTGCCGCACGGGCGGCGGTAACGGATGCGCGCTCTTTTTCGAGGGCTCGTCGCTGAAGGCTTTGAAACTCTTGGAGGGCGGCTTGGAAATCGCTCGAGACCTTTGTTTGTTCGTACTTTTGTTGTTTCTAGATGACATTAGTATGCGACCATTGACTATAGACGTATTCAACATACGGTCAATTCCTCCCATGTCTGGAGCTTCTTTACACCCTCAGCAATCTCTTTGCACATGTCCCTCGTCTTGTCCATGCTGTTGTGAACTCGCTCCCGCAAGCGCGGGGTATCCTTTCGTGTTCCCAATACACCAACATCGTTGGCAAGCTTCCGATTGCTGCTGAGGAGGGTCTGCAGCTTGCTCTTGAGATCGTATTGCAATTCTTGGAAGGCCGGGTCGTCGCTATAACCTCCGCGACGACCGGATTCGAGGTTTGAGAGTTGATCGTAGGACATGATTGCTTCTATGAATTCGCTAGTTTGAGGTGGAATGCAAGGTTGATTGAATCTCCTTGCACGCCAGATGTACGATGTACTCGCGTTGTATAAGCCCCACTTGCTTATATAAGGCAGAGAAGTAACCTCCAAGGATACAATATGAGTACATCTGGGCGTCCTCAGGATACTATAAGAGATGGCGAACTTAGACCAGGAGACACAAAGACTTAGATAGCTTTAGCATAAACTGAGACGCTATTCACCCAATCTTTATTTGTCCTCCAGCTCGGATCGCCCAATCTTTTGACAACCGGTACTACGTCGTAGGTTAGAGTACCTACCCTGCAAACATACGTAATTGTAACTGGGCATGACAACCAGTCGCAGTCCGTACAACATTCAACACGGGACCTTGCCTATCAGCACGTGACTGATGATAATGGAGCTTGGACCTTGCGACTCTAGCGTCAGTGAATTCGGTGGTTGCTGGTTGGAGATTTTTATTTACTTGGATTGAGCTTAGAGGTTCCATTGTTACGTAGTCTCTTACTTCCAACGACACCATCGCGAAATAATCTCCCAAGATATTCTTCATCTTGGGGATGCGCTGCGAATATGGCGGCCACCACTGTTAGAAAAGCGCCTTATAAGGATTTCCTACAACCAGCGCTTCACAGGCGGTTCACTTCCACAGCCACTGTTTTGCTTATACTGTCGTATTTACAGGCAGTCGTCTTGGACAGTTGGAGATCTTGTAAGTCCGGCTCTTTTTACCTCAATCTGCGCCTCACTGACTCGCCTTCTCTCAGATTTCTGGGCCTGGTTCCCTCTCGGCCCTGCCGGCGTACGAACTGCCTTCATTTTCACCTGTGGTCTTGCGATCGTCATTCTGCGAATAGCTAACTACCACGTTGGCCTACGAACTACCGGATCCGGCTTCCAAACCTTCCGCAGTACTATCACGCGACTTCAGACATACGAGACCTTCTTTTGGTACGGCTTCTCAAGCTTGCTTTTCAGTCATGTTTTTCTATGGGCGATGCCGGGCCAGGCAAATTTATCTTGGGTCACTTACTTCAGCGGCGACCGGGCCAGGCTGAACGAGAGGCCGCTTTTCTTGCTCGCCTATATGGTCTCATGCGCTATCACACAAACCTTCAACCACTACCGAAAAGACACGGATCGTCTGGTCTTGGGACTGTCAAAAGGCAAGAATGATAAACAGCCTGACGCGTTAAAGCTGGTCTACATCGCAATCCCCCACACTTTTAGCGACTCTGTGGCTGGTGCTGCCAGTGCACTACCTGTCGCGTTGATTCTATACTACGCCATTCTACGATCATTCATTTGGGGATGGGCGCTCATGTTCTTGCGCATCTTCTACAACTTGCCGAAAACCAACATGCTCCCGCCCAGCTGGCCAAGCGATCTTTGGCTTCTGTTCCGTTGTGTCGAAGCTGGAACCTTCATTCATATGATCTGGAACACTGGTAACTTGGCTTTTTCAACTTTCATGGTCAAGGAGCCCCTGAAGAACGGCAAGCCTCTTACTTCTGAATCCAAGGATCCAAATGGCAGTCTCTTGAATGGTCTTAAAAGCAAGAAGCTCTCCATCAAAGTAAGACCCAATCCATATAAACCACAATTGTATCGTTGTTCTAATTTCATCTAGGCATTCGCCATGTGGGAGCTCGCATACATCGCACAGGGTTTTGACACTCGTCGACAGGCTATCTTTGAAGACATTGACCGCAAGGATGGACCAATGTGGTCTCAGGTTTATGCCATCTGTATGGATGTGGTCAAGTCTATTGAGATACGAGTCGATACATTTGGCAAGGCTCCTGATGTACCCCTCGCCGCACCTATTGTGGAAGCTAAACAACGAGTGTCTGCTCCACTTAGGGATGACCCCATCTTCAACAGCCGGGCAGCTCCCAGGACGATGCGAAGCGAGGTCGAGAAGCGTTTGAGTCAGGTCGCACGATCTCCCGGTGATTCTCCAGCTTCCAAGCTAAGTCCCATTGCGAAGAAGACCTGGAAGGAAGCCAAGGACCGTGTTTTGACCAAGGAACAACAGGAACTTGTCGCCCCGGACCACCTGAAGGGTCAATTCGAGCATTGGACGCTCCGAACGATGGAGGTGGACGCTGTCGCTGCCTTATTCCAGCAAGATTTCCGAACTCAGTTCGCTGCTGCGGTATTGGGCACCCCCTATGCCGAACCTACACTTTGCATAAATGCTATTCACGTACTCCACCAGCTCTCTGTGCATAGTTTGGCGGAAGACCAGTTCGGCAACGTGCACCGGGATGTGCCAAGCATCATCCGAACTTTCACATTGGCCATTAAGAAATTAGAAGCCTTTCGTCTCGAATTCCCATTACACTGGACTGACGTCTCTGGCAAGAGGGTGAGCCCTGAGGTGGAAAAGGTTATATATGCTTTGAAGGTGGCCTTGCAACAGGTGCTGTCCAAGTTTGAACCTTACAGCAGCGATCTGAGATTGACGCTGACTGATATGCGCTTGGCCAAGGAGGCTTGTGCGGATGCAAAGAAGCCTGAAATGGCGGAGGTGGGACGATGAAAGTTGAGGAAAAGGAATTGCATGCACAAAGGAATGTTTTTGGTTCTAGGATATTAATGTATTATGATACCAGTGTAATAACTTCTGGGTTGGAGAAACTAATTATACAGATATATAAGAGCATGGCTCTCGTAGTGCAGTGAAGGTAATGCCGTGTACCTAGAATGTACTAATACCTAGGTTGGAGGGTGATGAAAGATTTGACCGTAGAAAAGGATGGGGCAAAGTACTGCTACAGTTTCGACTAAACTTACCTGAATAGGTACTTTTGTCACTTAGTCTAGAGGAGTCAACTTTTATTGTATCTTGAGGCTACATACTCGGTAATTAAAGTGCCTGGCGATAGACAGGGAAGCCCATACACAGTATCAGAGGCCGTGTTTATGTCACGAAGCGCACAGTATTCTATTTGAGGATCACGCCAAAGCCAACCTCTTTCTTTCCCACTCAACTCAAGGTTGATTGATTACACAAATCAATTGATCAATGTTCCTCCATTTGGACATGTCATTCAACCAACCCCCTCAACATCTGCAGTGACACCACTTACAATTGTGCCATTCTTTCACTCATTCAGCTCTTCTTTTTCTTAGTTATGTCTTTTTCTCCATCTAGTTCCTTAACTCACTATCCTGGTCATAGTGGCCTTTAATTTAATTACATCGCAGCGTCTGTCCCATAGCATCTCAACTGCGGTCTGGTCTTCTTCTGCTTATGGGCTAACACCATGGCATCCCCCGTGTCTCGACGACGGCTCGTTGCTTCTATTGTGTACCGCACGCTCTACCTTCTTCTCTATGTCTGTCTCCTCGGACTGCTGGTAGCTACTCCCGCCGACGCTATACACCGCTCGTTCGAGAACAAACAGCAATACAACATTTGGATCCTTACAGCAGCTTACGTCCTCGCCATTGCTGTCGTTTCTTTCGTCTTTGTCACTCGTCTCTGGTTGAATAAGACCGACCTTGGTTCAATACCGAAAGGATGGGTTCCTATCGAAAAGGGTGATCTTCGCTCGAATGTTCACAGGGTGATTGGATTAGGTCTTGGCCGCAGCGCATCTATCGCATACGAATCACGCCCTAGGCTTCGAACAGATGACGCAACTCCAGATGATGGAGTGGTCGAGACGAGAGTTAAGATGGGGTTTGATGGTCCCGGGGGGCCTGCAGAGGAACTGGTGGTTGTAATACCGAGTCGAAAGCCTGTTTGGGGCGATATCGAGCACTACGGCTGGTCATCACCAAACGCGCCGGACCTGCCCAATCTCGAATACACCACTGTGTTCTCTGAGCTACCAAACCTGATTGAGGGCAAAGCTTTAACACTTGCGCCTCCTGATCCACACTCTGAGACCAATCCTCCCTTACTCGACGCCGACGCAGTAGCCCTTCTCCAACGAACTGCCAACATGAGTCTACGCGATTATATAGTCCACCTAGCCGATCTAGGGGTAATCGAGATGAACGCGACCACCCTCAAATTTCTCTCACACTACGAGTACGCACGCTTCTCTAATCGACCAATCTCCAATGCTCAGTTCAAGGAACTCATGCATCTATTTGCTCAAATACTTCGGGCCATGGAGCCCCTAGACCCGGATATTCTCGACGCAGATCAAGAAAATGCATCTTCACCCTCTACCGGCGGCGACGATGATGCCAGGTCGCGTCTCAGTACTGCCCGCAGCAACTTGATAGCTTATGACACTGCTAGCATCAACAGCTCTGTTCGACAAATACGCCATCAACCTTCAACAAACACCTGGAACATTTATCAGACTGCCCCAAATAGTATGAGGAGCGGTATATCTGGACCAAGACCTATGTCACATGTGTCCAGTAGCAACAGTTTTGCTAGTGGGATTCGGCGCTATTACGTAACGAGTCAACCGTCCTCCTCGAGCCTTCGATCCAAATCATCGGGCAGTTCTGGCAGTTCGGGATCTGTCATTCGATTAGCCACACGGCACGACTCTACAGACTTACCTTATGTGCTCACCTTGAGAGACACGACGGCGAGCTACTAAAGAGTTCTTCCGCTGAGGAGCGACGCAGTAACGTAGTGTTACTGCTCCACGTTTACGAATTCATGATTAAAAATACTGCGGCGGAGTACTGATGAATATTACCAGCCTGTGTACCTTAATGTTAATTAATTTATATTTTTTGCTTTACCCAACGAAACACACGCTTGCCGATTTTAGAACTCTTATGCTTTTGGCCTTCTTTCAAAGATTTGTCAAATCATGTCTTGCTCATGATGGTATTACAGGCACCCTTGTCGTGGCCGATAAGATAAGCGCCCGTACTCTGTCGCATGTGAAATTCTTCTACCAGCCAACCCACAAACCTAAACAACCAAAGACCACAGACTTCCTCTGTCGACTCTCTACTTTCACAATTCTTTCTAGAGGGAGTTTGAGATTTTTTCCTTGTGTGCGCACACACACGCATCGCTACAGCACTCGGACAACTCACAATGGCGTCTGAACCTACTCCTCTACCCGTCGCTGCCAGTCATGCGCAAGTCTCAAACGGCCATTCCCTTATGCTCGCCTCGCGATCCTCCCTCTTTAGCAACCTGGGCGCTAGCCGTCCGGCGGTTGTTAAAAGCCGGGTCATCCCCAAAGACAACGATAACGACGACGATTTTACCATCGACAACACCCGCCCAAACGATGGCATTGGTTACGTTCCCGAGGGGAAAGACGTACAGAAATTCGGCAGCGCCAAAGAAGAGAGAATGCTCAGGGGTAGAACGGTCAGGAGTACTACTAGCAAAACCACGAAGAAGGTAGACGAGAGCGAAAGCGATGAAGAGGCCGGGAGAAGTGCGTTGGGCAAGAGGAAGAGGCCACGAAAAGAAAAGGAGACTGGCCCCGAGCCAGAGCCTGAGATCCAACCTACACACATGACCGCGAACGAGGAAAAGGGTGAGGATGGAGACGAAATCGAAAAAGATATTGTCATGATGGATAATGCCATCAAAGAGGACACCAGTTTAGGCGATGGAACGACAGAGAGGAAGCGCAAGAGGAAAAGCAAGAACAAGAAGAAACAGAAAAATGAGAAGGCGGAGACATCTGCACGAGAGACATGCATATCATGATCTACCTATATCAAGATACCCCAAGAATGTCGTCATTAGAGCCTGCGAACACTGCTTTCTATTAATGATTTCAATTACCCTGGAAACAAGCGGACTACTTGGGAAATCATGTTGTTCTGGCCTGGTGCCTATTCAAGATCGATTTGGTGATATATTCAAGTTGATTGTCATCAGAAACACCTATCCCATCGATCGAGATAGCTTCCAGGTGATATACCCCGCCCAGCCATGCAACTCCTCTCCAAAATACGAGATCCGTCTCTTGAGACTACCAAAATGAACATATACTCCGTCAGCAAGGATGAATGTGTTACATAGAACTAAACAAAATGCCTGCCAGGGTATCCTGCAATGCTTCGCGTTGGTGATAGAGAAAGCCTCTGTGGCCGTCTCCTTGCTCACCCAATCCTATACTCCAAGGTAGGCTCTTGTCGCCATAAAAAAAAACATATATGGCGTAATTCAATGCCATTAGTGAAAAAGAGTATCCATGTACAAAATCCGTATATGCATATGTACAGGTGCGTCGTCTGCTAAAGACAGGGTGGTTTCCATTTTAAACACAGATCTTCGAGTTTGGTTGGTCTAGTTATATCGTAGCTTCCTGTCAATGAAGCGAATTTTATTGCATTCGCTTTCGCTTCCTATCCTCATCTCCACGAGGATCTTCATCTTCGTCTGACCTCTCAGCTGTATCACTGGGATTGAGGATATGTGCCATGCTCCCTCTTCGTGTGGTGGGAGCTGAGTGGTCTTTTAAAGCAAGATTCTTGTTCTCGCGACCGGCGGAACCCCATGACCAGCCTCCAAATGTGTCTGAGCCACCAATACCGTTCGTGAATGGTGGAGGAGTCGTTGGGCGTGAATGAGGATGTGTTTGAGAAGCAGTATGCAGTGAGTATGTCGATAAAGACTCCCTAATACGCTGTTCATCAGGGGCCACACGGCTGGGCGAGGGCGGCCATGCACCAGAAGGTGCGCCAGAGCTGAAAGGAGAGGGTGTAGGTTGCCAACCATGTGCACGAATATCAGCAGCCGTATGACGGCGTGCTAGACTGCCAGGGCCTGGAACGGTTTCGACGTTAGACAAAGGGTGAGGAGCAGGTGGCGGAGGAGGCGGTCCTGCGCGCAACGGTGATGACTGGGTAGTGCTACTGCCGCTGATAGATCCATATGGTCTACGGTTGCTGTTTGACAGGTTAGAGGGAACCGGTGGTTTGTAAAAGTTCTGGCTGCGTGCCGGGGGTACGCTGAGAGTAGGACCCCGTCTTTGGTCGTCCTGGGCAAGTTGTCTAGGTGATACTGGGGCGTTTTCGACGCCGGCAAAGTACTGTTGCCGGCCAGTATAGGGGGGCTCCTGTGGTGGCTCTTCGATCGTTCGGAGCACATCGGCTTGCCTCTGTAGCTCACCCTGTAATGCAATCACTTTGGTTGAGATTAGCCACCATAGACACTTTTTGCAGGACGATGATACGCACCATCACGAGAGATGGGACTCTCAGCCGGAACAAGAGAAAGCATGGTTCTGGAGAGCTCTTGGTTGAACTGGAGAAGTCGGTTCACGGTGTCCATAGCGGCCTGATTCTTGACGTGCATGTAGTGAGCTGCTTCCTCGCTCCTCTGCAGACGATTACTCAGATCGAAGAGGGTGTGCTCAATGTTGAGGAGTCTGGCATCAGCGCTGTCTGGCGGTGGAGGCACAAGCTCGGCCGGGGTGCCTGGCTGCGATGTCACAGGCTTTGTATAATTACTCTCGCGATGCACAAGCGCATGTCTACTGGCCCTACGCTTGATCTCGCGCAGACCTACAAGATCACCACGCTTGAAGTTGCCATTGCCGTGCTTAAACTCCCAGAGTGTCGTGTCGGGATTTCCTGTGTGGAAAACATCGCGTTCTGAACGAAGATTAGTATATGTCATTCTGGCCAAAATCGTCGGAAATCGGGATGCTCACCTTTGTGAAAGCCGTACATATTAAGCTGTCTCACAAAAGAGGAGATGTTGGTATGTTTGAAATATTGACTATAAGGCATTAGTCGCATGTCAGTGAATTAATTTTCGTTAATGCTTTAGACGCACGATAAAACTTTGGAGAAGTCAGCTGAAGGTGACATGACGAAGCTCTCAGCACTCGCAGACCACGAGATAAGGTGTTGAATATTAGGATCCTCCAGCATGCTAGCGCGTCGTTAGCAACATGTTCTCGCAGAGTTTTGACAGGGCAATCCCACTTGTAAAGCTTATGTATAAAGGCCGTCTGCACAATTTTGGGTTGGTGTACAGCAGCCGCAGCCGGAGGAGGCGCTGGCATGCTGTTGGAGTTGTTGGCATGGTTATTCGCGGCGTTGGAATCGGGAACAGGAGAGTTCTTGGGTCGTTCGTTGGACCTGCCATTGCCTTCGGAGTCGGAGTTGTGGTTACCGTTGGAAGATGGTGCAGGCGAAGTTATCTCCATCGGGTCGCCGTTGCTTGGAGGAGACATCTTGATCGTGGGAGTAGGTATGGGAATGATGCGAGCACCCATTGACTCGCTGTGTGGGATGGAAGTCGAATGTGGGAACGTATCAGTCCTGATGGCCATATGCGCTGTAGCCATGATGGTTAGTCGACAAGAGGTGTCATGCACGGATGGACAGAGCCAAGATTATGGTCGCCAATGCTTGTTACGTGAAGAAACAGAAGATGCAAGGAGAAGCGAGCAGCAGGCGAAGGCGGAAGGAAACGGAGAAGGTTGAAGGATGGAGTACATAGATGTATGCAAGGTAGGAGGGTGAACCCAAGACCGATGGGGGTGTGGGGATGGAGTGGGTGTGTAGCAGCTAAACTTTGAGACGACGATGCAGGAGAGAGTAATGGCAATGGATTAGGGACTGGGACTGAGACTGAGACTGAAAAGGGAAAGGGAAAGGGAAAGGGAAGAGAACCCGGAGATGGAGACGGTATCGCGTGCGAGACTGTGGATCATAAGCCGAGAGACACCGGGCCAGAAGGCAAGGTAAGATAGAAGCGGAATCGGGGCGGGTCGATTAAAAGATAGAGAGAAGCATTTACAGTACAGCACAGTAAATACCATGCGATATCATGCGGTACGTCGCGCTGCGATGCGGTACATTGCGATCGATGGGCCCCTACTGTACTGTGCTGCTTGTGCTGTGGGCGCAAAATAGAAATTGGAAACCTAAGCATAGCTTACCTCATTCTCTGAGCGTAGAGACAAACGTTTGGGAGAATGTCTCGTCGTCTGTAGCACAGTTGAAATGGTTCAAGCACTTTTTGGTACGAAGTAATGTCGCTTCGCTTGGAGAAGCAAAAGGTGACAAGGAGAGGAGAGGGCGAGCGACAGACAGACAAGAGCGGCGATTTGCAGCTGAGCTGATCCACCAGTGGATGTTGTTAATTGTTAGCTGAAGAGCCAAGAGCCAAGAGCCAAGAACACACAAGCTCCCAAACCCAAAGTCAAGCAGGGAGGTCACTAAGGAAGGTGTAAGGTTAGGTACTCCGTAGGTTAGGACGTTTATGCGACACCCTGGCTCGGATAGTTCGCTGTTGATCAGCCTCGCATAGGGGCCTTTTCAGGGCACTCGGTTTTTCTAGAAGGCGGGGGGTTAGGAGGCGAGATTGTCATCGACTTTATCTTAGTACATCGGCCAGCTGATAGGTTGCGGTTGTTCGGGCAAAGGGCACACACAATCAGTGCAAGGACGGGTATGCTGTAACGATAGACGAAACAGAGTAGATCGCGCGTAACGTCCGCTCGGTGACGCCGCACCGATCAAATGCTTATGCGTAGGCTTGCTTGCTTAAGACTTTTTGACTAGGTCTGATCCTGGAGTCGAGGGAGTCAAAGCGATGGGCGAATCGCTAGGGCTGTTGGCAATGACACCTCTCAAGGAACAGGCGGGGAGAGCTCACAGGGCCAGAAAGAAGATAGGCGAGTGGCGGCCGAACGAAAGAAAAAGGCTGAGCGCCAGAAAACAGTTTCTGGACAGTGTGGAAGAAATGACGGGAATGTACAGCGACGGTGGAGGCGAAGCGGTTTGGTGACAGGCTAAACGAGCGAAGAGGCTTCACAACTCAAAGTGAACGGGTAGAAAGAAGCAAGGTGCCGATGGCAGAGATTCCAGTTCGAGACGAGACAGGGAGAGAGGAAGAAAGACAAGAAGAAAAAAGGTCTGACTACGTGCTGGCCAGAACTGATTCCTTTTTCTGGAACTGCAAGAGAACCGATGCGATCGCGGACAATCAGATGGATCCAGGAGCCAGGGTTCGAAATTTGGGGCACGGCGGATGGCTAGAGCCTGGCATGGACTCCATGGAGATAAAATGGGGATGGGGATGGGGA